>JAEMWC010001609.1:75000-107500 GCA_016490735.1 Pachyseris speciosa
AACAGAAAATTATCCTCGGTTTTTCCATGCAAAAGGAAAGCGTCCAACATCCGCACTATTCGTTTTGTCTCAGTCTGATTCTATTCTTCTACAGATCCATCTCCACAATCCCAGCAATTATTTGACGCTTGCATGAATTTAGCGTCGATACACCGTCTTCTAAAAGAGCTTCCCACAGCGCAAGAATTCTTCAAGAAAGCCAGGGAACTTGCTGATTGTATGCAGGACGTTGAGAAGGAGGCCTTAGCGAAAATACATCTTGCAGTCTGCTTGTTAGATCGTGGAGAGCTCAAAGAAGCAATGGAACGATATTTCAACCCACTCATGACTTACACATCCAGCTTGAGTAACTACACTAAAGCGCTTTATCTCTATTATTACGGATGCACCTGCAGGTCTGCGGCAGACTGGGGAAGAGCCAAACAATACCTCCGCGAGGCACTGGAAATAGCTAAGGAATTGAGAGACGTTGGGCTTGTGTCGAGATGCTGCGGAGAGCTGGGAAATGTTTACAGATCAGAAGGAAGGTCATTTTACGTTTTTTTCGTTGTATAATTCTCGTTGCTCTGGGTAATTCTTTCCCTGGGTATTTTACTTTCCCTCCTTCATAAGTAAACCAACATTTCTAAAATTTTGATCCGATATTTGAAGGTGACTTATTTGCCAGGTGTAAAAATACAAAATATTAGGTACTGTGTGTTGAGAAAGTTTTTTAATTATTCTAACGGATATGTCGTTTGTTCGAGGTAGTGGTATCTTTCATTAAATTTATTAGCAGTCAAAATATGCTGCAATTAGTAATGGTAATAGGACTGAGTGGAGTACAATTCAGGGAGTAATCGGGCGAGTGATTTCAAATTGGTCGAGCGCGTAGCGCGAGGCTGATTTGAAATTACGAGCACGATTACCCCTGAATTGTACGACACGAAGTCCGATTACCAATTAATTGTGTCAATAACAAAATGCGAGAAACTCTAGAGGTAAACTTTCTAAATATTGTACAAAATAACAAACGGTTCAAATGCAAATTATCCGACACCGGAAATGGTTGCTAATTTACAAAGCGCGAAGATTGACAACTGACACGACATGGCAGCTACTGCTAAGCATATCCAGATAAGGTAGCTGTCCGATTTGGCCTGTCCGATTACAAGTGTTTGTAATCGGACAGCTCAAATCGGACAGTTTGCACCTGCAGCAGTCAATTTTTAAAGCCACAAATAAAGGCTGTTAAGAACCAGTCATATTCAAGCATTTTGTTATTGACACAATTAAGGTTCAAATAGGAGAATGTCTACAGGTTTAACTCTGGTTTATTCCGGGTGTGGACACCCACTAGACATCAACCACTCTAACAGCAAAGTGTGGTAGCTTATTAGTCGGGTGCTTAGGGCGGTTGTGCGATGGGTGGTTAAGCTGACGCCTTTTCCTTGCCACCTTGTCCAATCTTTTAACAAATATTTCCACATGGTGTTCAGATATTCATCCAGGTGTTCGAGTGGATCAGTCGAGAAACCTGCGGGCAAACTCTGCACGTGGTTTATTACGCGGATATAATTAGAAGCGGTGGAGCGGTTGACGAATGACGAAAACCCTCGAGGCTCGTTACGTGTGGCCCTCGCCCGTAAATAAATGGGGTACAAGACCCTTTAGAACAGGAAGTTGTACGCAGGCTTAAAAAGGTAATAAAGCCCCTCCATGGAATAGCATGAATTCCCTCCCAGAGAAAATAACAAGACATTTCTTCTTGCTCCATGCATGCTACAGAAACGTGGTTAGTCTCGGGCCTTGTATTCAGCATAAAAACCGAGTAGACTTGAGTACCTTAATAGCTGAAGTGTGCTCGTTTATGTTAGTTAACTTCTGTGTTATTATTTCAGGTACAAAGATGCAGAACGACTACACAAGACTCATTATCACCTCTCCCTCGCCAGAGGAGACATACATGGTCTGGCAATTGCCTGTGGCAACATCGGTTTCCTAAAGTTTTACAATCCGGAGAAGTTCGACGATTCTTTGGTGTATCAGTTCATCGAATACTCGTTGGCAGAACAAATCGGTGATTTTTCACGAATGGGAATAGCATTCAACAAAATTGGAAAGCTTTACACAAAAATGGGGTATGATGTAAAAGTAAAAAACCCGTATTGGAAGATGAAGTGGCTTCCAGGCGTTCAGGTTTTTGGGAGCAGCCAGGAGCCCATGGAGCAGCCTAAATCGTCACGAGAATGGAAGATGTTGCGACCGAGCGGGAAAAATAAGGAGAGACTGGGTAGGGAAGGCCCCTAGTCTCTTCTCGTTTTTCCCGCTCGCTCGTAATATCTTCCATTGCCTAGTTTCATACCGTGAGGTACTGGGTCGAGTGCGGGCTTTCGCGGACAATTACAAATAAAACATGGCTTCGGCCACGAAGTGGCAATGGAGTTGTGCCTCCTTTTGTTTTTGAAACAATAAGCTCGTGATATGGACGCCTTTTCCTTCGCAACAGCGAACGCCGTGTTTGTTTTTTTTTTTTTAATTTGTCCGCGAAAGTCCGCTTTCGACCCAGTACCTCACGGTATGAAACCAGGCAATTCTCGCGACGATTTTCGCTGCTCCCCAAAATATTAGCCTGGGACCAGGCTCCGCAGTAAGGTTAAGGAGCGAAAAGAAAGAACGTGGCGAAAAAAATCGGCGGGCGAAGCGAGCCGAGCGGGATCGCTTCGGTCGCCGATTTTTTTCGCCACGTTCCTTCTTTTCGCACCTTAACCCTACTGCGGAGTCTGGTCCCAGGCTACAAAATATGAACCACTGGAAGAGGCTAAAGGTAAAGCAACTTAAAGTCCACACAAACCTTGAGGATTCGAACAAAAAAAGGCTCAAGTTATTTCTACATGATTGGTCAAAAATGATCCTTATCGACAGAGCGATTAGAGCATCAAGTGATCGACCAATAATATTAATAGTGATTTAATAGCTTTCTGTGTGCTTTAGAACCAACGGGCCGCACTAAAACGGCTCATCGGAATGCGGGCCGTTGCACAGCTCTTACACCACCAATACTCAAAGTCACCAAGAGGGTAATACAAGGGAGTATTAAGTCATTTACGAGGATCAGTGTACGTCAGCCTATTCCCTTGAAATATCAGAATTGAATGTAGTTCTGTCAAGATTCGGGACACTCAAGCAGGAGGAACAACCGCGTTTAGATCGCCTTACGTCAGGATATTTCCCCTATACTCTATGTGTTCGGAGGCATTACGGCCCTGTATATATTTTTTCTATTTCTGGAACTGCGATTTCGTCGGATGTAAACGGTATGGTTATACAAGTTTCCAGAGTGTTCCATTGTAAGTTGTTGCCCACAATCTATAAGTAGTTCTCACGAGGTTGATCTGCGCGTGATGAATTCTCAGGTCAAGCGCATTGCTTTAAATTACGAATCCGTGATTTGCTTTGCTCTTTTAAACAAGCCTTAAGTGATATTCCTTTTTTAACAGGTATTACGAAGAAGCAGTGGAATTGTTTCAAATTGCCCTGGACCAGGCTCGAAGGGCTGAAAACACTGCAGGTGAAGGAATGGCGTGGGGAAATTTGGGCACCGTTTACAGAGCCCTTGAACAATTCGAAGATGCCATTTCCTGTCACAAGAAGTATCGAGACAATGCAGAGAGGCGTTTAGACATCGGTGGGGTAGCTATTATGCAGCACCAACTGGCCATGGATTATTATCTCAGTGGAAGTTTATCAGATGCAGAGAGCTCCGTACTCCGTGCTTTTCAAACGCTGGAACAGATACGCGCCCAGATTGGAGAGGAAGACGAATCAAAGCTTTCGAATTTTGAAAAGAACCAAGTTGAAGCTTATAACCTGCTACAAGTTGTGTTGGGGCTCAGAAGAAATACAAAGAGGCATTTGTTTTAGCGGACGCAAGCAGAGGAAGAGCGCTTTCCGAAATTGTTCAAAAGCGTTTATTTGGCTCCATTTCCTCCGACACTGGAACCAGGTATCTTAATGAAGAACTCATTACGGAGTCCTTTGAAAATCTCCGTGAAGTTAGCCGGAAGCTGTCCACTACCCTCGTCTTGTACTCTGTGGTGAAGGAATTTGATCAAAGTGGAGCAGCCTCGTCCTGGGTGTATACTTGGGTTTTGCAGCCAAAGGGGGAGTTACATTTCAGCAAAACCCGCCTGCAAGATGGTATCGACACAAAGGTTGAGTTGAACGACGATTTTGTGGTGTCGCTAAGAAGCTCGTTTGGTCTGCGATCCCAATCAGATGCCGTGAGTGAAATTCTCAGATGTGAAAAGCTCTCAGGTGGGCCAAAAGAAGGAAAAGCGCAACCACCACCCCAAAATGACGACATTTTAGAATCACTGAACGGACTTAAAGAGATGATTTCAGGGGATTGGAAATGTGACAGTGTCAACTTTAGTGTTATTAATCACTCTCTGTGGGACATGCCAGCCAAAACTAAGGGAAAAGGGATCCTTTTAACAGCAAGCTTCGAAATTGACTTCGATGGTAACGAGGACGTCAACAAAAGTTCCAATGGTGAACCAGAAGAACTCAAAAACGTCAGTACAACTTCTCCCATCGAGCACAAAGGTTCTAATTCCTCAATAGCGAAGCACGTCGCCCAGACTGAAAATAGTACAGTTGCAGCACTAGAGTCTTACGGCACTGGGGCAGTAATTTCTAAAGCTGAAGCTGGTTCAGCGATTGAAGAATCACTGCCTGGATCTCTTCCAATGAAACGTCGGCAAGAAACTGATTTCGCAAAATGCGAGCCTGAAGACATATCCTTTTTACAACGAATCAACGATCCAACAGGCGACCATCAAAACTGTCAATTTGGCGGATCACTCACAGGAAGACCAAGCACAAACTTAAGCGGAGCTAGTTATGTCTCCTCGAAGAATAAAGGGCATTAACTGAAATGGGACCTCATACGTGTTCCAAGAAAACGAAAAATGCGACTGAATCTTCCTGCAGCAAGTCCATGAAACCTAGTGAAAAAAATGGAACAAGACCAAAGTTTGGTGATCGATTCAAGTAATTCACTGCTGCAAACCACAACCTTTACAGTCAGCTCTCCGATCAATAATCCAGAAGAACTCGGCGCCGTTGTTACAGCTCTGGAAAAGGTTTCTTTTCAATCTCCAGAACTCATTCAGTGCCAGGAAACTTCTTCCAAGACGGAAGAATCGGCAAGTAATCACAAGACATCTATCACACCAATATACACTGATGTTAAGACTGCTGTATTGGATTGTACGATACCAGATAGCGCCTTAACAGTAAGTACTGCTGCTTTCACTGTTTCCGTGCAAAGTACCAATCATTGCAAAATGGCGGAGGGTATGCAAGACCGTTTGACATCAAATGATGGCGCTGTCAATGATCACTGCACTGGACTGATAAATGCCGATATTGACCTTTCAAGTGTAGATTCAGGGGAATCGCTGAATAGTGACATTTCCAGTAATCCCATGCAAAGTGGCAATCACACCTTGAAAAATGTAGATGAAGAAAATGCTTTGTCAACAAACGATAATCCTGTGGGCAGCATTACTGGTGGGACAAATGCCTCCAGCATAGATCCGAATGAAGCAGAAACCCTTGAGGCTTTCTCGATACCACTTTCAAATGCAAATCACACAGAATGCAAGGAAGATACAGAGGATCCACTGTTATCAGATAATAACGTTTGTGAGGATTCTTCTCTTGGTCCGGCGATCAGTGATACCGTAACAGGTGATTCAGCGTCAGAATTAACAGAGAATGAAAACGCTGAAGTTTCCTCGCCCACAGATATCGAAGAGGGAGAAAACACATTGGCATCAGATTATGACTTGCCAGAGAGCACAGCTGATGATCCTACAAATGCTGAGTCATCTGAATCCAGCGACCTTCATGATGACCCGGAGTTGGCCCCTTGGCAGCCCATGCTTAACCAAGTGCACAAGATCCTTATAGAACCTATTGTGGATTTCCTTCCCAAAAATAACGAAAATCCACGAGTTACATTTATTCCTCAGGATTTCTTGCTAAAAGTTCCGTTTGCTGCCCTCCTGGGAGAAACAGGACGCCGCTATGTTATCGAGGATTTTGTTATCTCGACTAGCCCCGCAATCCATTTCCTTGACCTAGCTTGTGCCACTCGTGAGAGGACGGAACGAGAAAGGAACTCAGAATTTAGTCTTCTTGCCGTCGGAAATCCCAAAATGCCTTTCAGTGAGCTTCCACAGCTTCCCTCCGCCCAACGCGAGGTGCACGTGATCAGTGAGATCGTCAACTCGGTAGATTCTGAGGTTTTTGTTGGAACCCGTGCCAACAAGAAAGACGTGGTAGCGGCAATGTCTAAACATAAAATTCTGCACTTTGCTACTCACGCTGTCATTGATGAATCGGACTCGCACGGCGATTATAGCATGAAGGGACTCGTTGTTCTGGCCAAGTCTGGGGACGGGTCCACTTGTAATGGCCTTCTTACAGCCGAGGAAGTGAGGGGCATGCATCTGAACGCTGAACTTGTGGTGCTAAGCTGCTGTGACACTGGACTGGGAAAAGTGACGGGAGATGGGGTATTAGGTGAGCTTCTGGTTCCAGACACTGTGTCCGTGACCACTTATTTCTTGAATGAGAGCTTTCAAAAGAATATAGGTGCATGAGATGTTTTCTAAAGATAACAGGTATTTTTAGATTACGACTTCACATTTTTAGCTTAATAGTACTTTGAACTGGGTCGTGACTTTTATCTATATAGTAAGAGACTTTACCTTAGTCCTACCTAAGTCGTGCACGGACATCCCAACCCCGTCACGGCACAAGGAACGCACCGATAGTCATTCCCCTTGCCATACGAAACCCTCTTACAGACTCCAACCCATCCGGCTCCGTTGTAAATTTAGTGTGTAGCTGTTAAGTTTCACACCGTAAATTTTGCGTCCCGTTACAGGTTTGTCACGCGCGTTTCTGGCCGCTGGAACAGCTTGCGTGATCGTCACGCTTTGGAAAATTGACGACCGCTCCGCCTCTGAACTCATGACCTCATTTTACCACGAATACAAGACTTCCCGTGATGCTGCTGTATCACTGCAGAGAGCCATGAGAACCCTTCAGGCCAAAGAAGAGACAAGAAGCCCTCAGCATTGGGCAGCGTTCTCTATTGTTGGTTCTACGGGATAAAAGTAAAACGTCAGTGGGGCTTTGGTGGACAAACACTCATATGGCTGCATCCAGTGATGCGTACGTTGCTGTTAAGGTTCATATGGTTGAGAGCTTCAATGGTGATCTTGACTCGGTAACAAGTTGAACTTTCAAGCTTTTATAAGACACCTGACAGACATATTGCAATTAATAGTATTTTGGCAATTGAACCTCTAGACTGCTAGCATACCCCTTCTGAATAGTCGCTTGTGCGCGCGAAAAATAAGTAACGTGACGCAAACGAGCGCTGGGGTGGCTCTTCCTGTATCTACTCGCTGTCTGTTTTTTTTTTAATTTGCTTCAGTGTCGCATGACTTGTGCTTTCGATTATCTAGAAAGGGCCTTCAAGCAGTCCATTGAACTTCCATGCTTTTAAGCTTGCCAATGGAGGAGGCTCTCATGCACTCATCTCAGTACGCGATCCTGAAAAATTCAGACCTCTAAATGAACGGAATTCAAGCCCGTGAATGACCTCTGTAATACCCATGCCAAGCCCCGCTCTTTCACCGCAGGTCGAATACATCAGATTTCCTTTTTTCTCTCGTGTTCATCCCTTGAGCTTGCTTTTTTAAAATTAATTTCCGCCTTTTTAGCCAAGGGTATCACAGAGGTCAAGGGCTCAAATTCTGAACATATAGGCCTCAATTGAGGGTCTCAATGAGGCCGGGGCTGGCCGGCGCTTAAATTTTACTTCCCGGCTAGCAGAGGCCTGTTTTCTTTGTATTCAACGTGAGGCCTCAGCTAGCAGGGAAAAATCTTACCGATTTTGACGGTTGACGGTTATCAAGAAGAATTTTCGCCATTGAGTTAAAGTTAAAGTTAATATTAAATTTTTTTTTTTTTTGATATTTAACAATTATTCACCGAAGTGGAGGTGAATAGTGGTGGATATTTACCAAGCCGCGAAGCGGCGAGGTAAATATCCACCACTTTCACCGACACTAAGGTGAATAATTGTTTTAGTATATACCACACAAGCTGAATAATTAGCGGACCAAAACATTACTTTATGTGTGACAATACACCGACAAGCGGTCGGAAATTGTAAAATCTCGCGTGCCGGCTGCTCGGAGGTGAAAAGTACTTGCTAATCACCTCCGAGTTAACCAATCAGAGCGCGCGAAAAAGCACCATTCACTTGTGTGGTATATACTAACAACTGTTATGTCCTAAAGGTTGTTTCGACTCAAGTGAAATTTCAGGGATTGGCGTGATCAGAAAAACGTTATGAATGCTGAATGAATCATTAGTATTTTGGAACCGTAAGTACGTCCAGACGAAGTCATTTTCACGTCAGTTTAGACGCAAATTAAGTCAAAAATACCGTAAAGTAAGTATAACTGAGAACATGGAAACTGGTTCACCAGTTTTCCAAAAACGATTCTTAGGCTATGTCTACACTATGCCGGAGAGCATTTTATGCTGTTGTCAAAAATACTCCGGCCTGGTGTGAACGGCAGTGGCCCAAAACCGCCGCCATCTTTCCACTAGAAATCCTCCTCGTTGTTGATTCCCACTTCGGTTCGATTCTTTGTTCACACTACTCTAGAAAGTGTCACGAAACCTATCCGATATGACATGATTCACTTTCAAGACCGCATCGGCCCAGCATCGCTCCGACGCAAAAACCGTGTCGAAATCATCGTTTTGAATGTGAACAAAAGCCCTATCCGATATGGTTTTCGTGCCGGCACGAGCTATCCGGTATAGTGTAGACATAGGCTTAAAGAGCCAGAAGTCCGAGATGAGCATCTGAAATATAGTGAGATTTGAAAGACCTTGAAAATGTTCACCCTCTCAATTCTCAATTCATTTGTTTGTTTTTAGGAGGGGTCAACAGGTTTGGTAACGGAAGACAAAATCAGCGGGTAACGTTCATTAAGGTTACAAGGCGTGCATATTCGCCAATTGAAGTGCAACTTGCAGCTGAATTGAAAAGAACATACAATAACTAATCAGGCAGGCAAGTTTACGTTCTGACATGGCGTTGTTATCGCCAATTTCGCCTTTTGGTCGCCTGGGAACCCGTCGACTGAAAGTTCGTCGACGGAAATCGTACACTTTCTTCCGGTTGCAATTGACAGTCAAAATCTACACGAATGCACCATAAACTGAATCATAAGCATTTGCTGTCAAAAGACCGGACTCAACTTTATTGTCGATATATTTACTGTATCTTTTAGTTCTTTAATCTCCTAAGATGTTGCTAAACAAACTACTACTTTGTTACTTACTTCATGAACCGTTCTAACTTAGACTCTTACAATATAACGAAGGTGAGATACAAAGTTTTCAATCGTGACTGCCTGATTTCTATCGGTACAAATACTAATCAAACACAAAGCAAACTGATTATTAAAAACATGCAGTGAATTTTATCTGTGGAATCCATACTTGTTTTTTTTTCTTGTTTTGCTTAATTTGCTTTTAATGTTTCTGTTTGGTTTTGTTTGCTTTTTTACTGCTGGCAATCGTCAGAACAGTGAGCATGCATATTCCAGGACTTGTCTCCAATCATTACTTATGTTAACTTAACCCAAACTTGAAGTTAACCAGTTCTTGGTAGCTTGATGACAAATCAAACAGAGCCATTAAATAAATGCAACTCGAACCCAATACTACTACAGAATTTTATACCAGATGTTTTACAGTGGCCTCACCAAGAGGACTTGGGGTGGGCACGAACAGTATATTACATGGCGTAAGGTTTCTTAAGAGGAGGGACAAAGCTTTAATTAATTTCGCCATAGCAGCAAACGTTCAAGAGGGGTAATATCAGTACGCTCATTCATCGGAACAGTTGAGAAGAGAACGAAAAAGTGATTCTTCCGTTTTTCTGACTGGCGTAAAAGGTAATAATAAGTATTTCTCTTTGATTTTGTTGCTTCCAGTCTCTGAAGGGTGCTGTTATCCAGAGTTGCAAAGCAATGTTAAGCTTTCCTCGGTCTTTCTGTTAAACAACTCTACGGCAACCTGGGGATTCATAATATTCGTGACACATTTGAGAAACTATTGGACCTTTCATTGACGAATTCAATTTAATGCACTGTAAATGAAAGTCATTCACTTTCACGCAGCACTGCCCATTGTACTAGACAAGGTGGCTTAAAACTCGAATTTGTGCGTGAAATCTGGAAGCGTGGCCATTCAAATGAACGCTCGCTAGCAAAAAGATGCCCGGTGTTCCTTGGTTGGTGTTTTACCAAGGGTGCTTCTAGTCAAGTTGTTTTAAATTTGGTCTATCTGCGGCATAGATGGGTGACCTGTACAACTCCACCCCATTCCCTTGGGAAGACCACTTTATTAGTAACCTTTAACAAAGCAGTTAATGAACACAAAAGACAAACAGTTAACCAATCGGATTACACTAACGACACCCACAGTTTTTGGCTGAGAACTCCAACCACTCCTTTTGCACTACATGGCCCGTTTCTTGATCAGAGACAATGACCGTTAGAGAATCTAGCTCAGTAGGAACGCAAAGTGGCTTCTTAGGTGGTCTAGCACTATATTTTTGCCACCACAAGGCCCAGATGATGGCATGTGTGGTAGGCGTCAAGTGATTTGGGATGGGGAAATGGCAGTAGCTATCACAGTAGTTGAGAAAACCTATTTTTGGCATGATAACATTACTGTAGAAGTCGCTCATTTTGATGGCAAATGACACCTGGTAAGATATCATGCTTGGATTCCTTGGAGATCTGCCATCTTCTTGCCGGGGAATTGTGTGACTCTGGATGACGATGCCACTGTTGTGGCTTGACTCGGTGGTATTGTCTGGCATGTGATGCAATGCAAGCTGATTGACTGTTACTAACTTCCAGATGTCATCCCTGCTGGGTGGGTACTTTGATTGTGTGTATAATACCAGAAATGGTCCATGCTCATGGCCATGTTTGAGGCACCTCCCAATATCCAACATATAAGCAGCGGTGCTACTGTTCTTTTGCGCACGTTCCACTCGCAACTTAAAAACAATAACAGTATAGTACCCTCAATCACATAACGCAAGGGCTTGAAATCTTCAGACGGGTGCAGATAACAAAAAGATTTGTGCAGAACTGATTAGGCGCTATACGAATATTATTGTTTGTGATTGTTATTGTTATTGATATTATTATGATGAGCACCTCATTAACTTCTGTACAAAACTCGTACCGAGTCTTCGATCTCCTTGCCCAGCAGTCGGGAAACAAGCGACGCTGGAAAGTTCTGATTCGTTAGTTCGAAAATATCGGACTTCCGATTGAATTTGCGCATACTTAGAGTTCAACTTCGGGTTCGACTTCGACTCACTTCCGGCTATAAGTATTGTTTGGAAAAACCAATGAAAATCGTAAACTTAATCGATCTTATGAGAGTTGGTCGTGTACAGTAAGGGACTAAGACCCGAGGTTCGAGATTACACACTGAATGGTAAACACTGAAATATCTTACAAACTCCCGAGGAGAGGGGGGGGGGGCTACTCCCTATAATGGCCTATACGGGGAGGCTCTGCCCAAAAGGGGTACCTTTTTCACGCTCCAGGTATATGAAAGGGTAGGGATTTCACGAGTTGAAGTATATGAAAGGGTAGGGAAATCTTTCATGGAGGTATTTAAATGGGCCTTTAATTAAAATATTTAAACACACATACCTTATGACGGTACCGTTTTAAGACTTCCTGTTTTAGGTATACAAAAGGGGTACTATTTGTCAATGGTGGGTATACGAAAGGGGTTCCTTTTCTGTTAAAATGGTATATAAAAGGGTAAGGAGTCGGACCTCGGGGCAGCGCCTTCCCGTATTAAAATTTTTTTAGTACCACCCCCCCCCCCGTACAAACTATTAACATTAGTCATAAACATTCTTACAGAAGAAACATTTACCACCCCCCCCCCCCCCCTTCAACCTTCCTCCCACTTCTACTTATTTTCTTTCTTTGATCGTTTGTTGTTTACTTAGGTGCTCTATTTTGTAAAACTAGTTACCTACTTACCTAGTAACTCTCCTCTGAAAAATTGCTCCATGCTTTAAGCGCTCGAGTCACATTTAGCCCAAACTCCACGTTGGCTCTCCGCGGCAAAGCACGGGAATCCAAACATCCGTTTCCATTTGCCATAATAAACGTCTCACCAGCCGAAACACTAACATTAACTTTGCGGCTCACTCGCGAATTCTTAGACGTTAAAACCAGCTCTGCTTCTACCACGAATTCATCTTTGAAAACGTTTCCCAAACGAAACTGCATACGAACTTTAGAGTGCTCCCATAAGGTGCCTGTGGAAATAACGCCCAAGTGTTAACATACATTTCCACTTCGGATGCAACGTACGGAAAATATTATCATCATCAACGGAACAAAGCTCACTAAACTGATCTCCAATTTACGCACGTGCCATACGGTTTGTATAAAAACTTACGAAATGTTTCGGGGAAACGGTTCATAATCCACTGGATCACTCAAATCGTATAATTTCTGGTTTTATTCGATTTCTGTGGAGATATCCAGCAGATTAACTTCGAGAAACACAGGTTAGCAGTTCAATCGGATAACAGGTCAGCAACATACGAACAGGTCAGCAAGCGAACGAGTTAGCGGAACTCCTAGAATGACCCTTTTTGCGCGTAGCACGATCTTCTAAGGTTACTAATCCTTAAGTGTCAATCACGGACTTAGATTACAACTAAATCAAATTGTCAATCAATGAATCAATTAGCAGAATCTAATTATCTGCTTTGTCAACAAAACATTCTCCACCCCGATGAGGGCGTAGTCCTTATCTTACACACCGTCTCTTTAAACTATATCCGAACACTGTCTCTTCAATCATCTCCCGCAGGGTAAATCACAGCAACTTTACTAATGGGACGACTGTAAACTCCCGTCGACGTCTTGACTTTAACATTTCGTACTCGACCGTCAGATCCTGGAAAAACTTCTAAAATTCTGCCCATGGACCACTTGCCTCGAACCGCATTGCTATCTGCTACCGTGACAACGTCGTTGACTTTCACGTTTCGTCGTTCCACTTGCCACTGCTTTCTGGGTACAAGAGACGGGAAAACATCCCTACTCCACCGCTTCCAAAACGACTCCACGATTTTCTGCACAAATTCAACTCTGTGACGGGGATTTCGTGTTTCTTTAAACGGGCCCTGTGGGACTTCGGATGACGCTCTTCCGAGGAGTATGTCATTGGGACAGATATACGCGCCGTCGTCAGGGTCATTGGGAACCCTGCCGATTGGCCGTTGGTTAACGAGATTGGCCACCTCCAGAAATACCGTGTACAACTCGAATGGAGTTAGCACTTGATTGCCAATCGCTTTCTTTAAGGCGTTCTTGCAAGTCTTTACAAGCGCCTCTGCGCAGCCATTTTGATGAGGAGCAGCGGGTGTCGTGAACTTCCAGTGCATTCCCTTTTCTGCGCAAAACTCCTGGATGCGCTCTGGATTCAAACCTCGTACCATCTCACGCAGCTCTCTTTCAGCTCCGACAAACTGCGAACCGTTGTCACTGATCATCACCGCCGGTTGACCACGTATCGCAAAAAATCTGCGGAGAACTTGCAGAAACTCCATGGTGGAACAGTCGACGGCCATTTCCACATGTACTGCCCTTGTGTTCAAGCATGTAAATATGACGCCGTAGTGCTTAGCTGTCTTTTTTCGTCCGACCTTGACGTTGTACGGCCCAAAGTAATCACATGCTGTGTGGTAGAACGGTGGGGTGCATGGAGCTAGGCGAAGTGCTGGTAAATCTGCCATTAACTGTGTTTCGGTCTTGTGCGCCATTTCTTTACAGAACCCACATTTGAACTTGACTGACTTGCTCAACTTCGTTCCCTTTAGGATCCAGTACTTGGTTCTAATCTTGGCTGCCGTGGCGGCTACTCCGCTATGCCCATATTCATGCGCATGCCTCGTTATTAACATTGAGATCCAATGATCACCTGGAAGAAGCGCGGGATGCCTGGTTTCATACGACACAACTGCTTGGTCAATTCTTCCTCCAACTCTGACCACGTTTCGCTCTTCACAAACAAGCCTGGCTGATGTAGTACAATGTTGTACGGCAACATGTAAACATTAACAATGTAAAACTTCTTCTTCTGTAGTTCTTGCAATTGGGACACTGAACCATTTGCAAAATTGAGCATAGTAAACATTACCTACTACTCTAAGGCCCCGTTTATATGGAGAAAAGTTGTCCCGGGCAAGAGGGTCACCTTCCCAGCCGAGTCAACTTTAGCGAGCGTTTATATGAGAAAAAATTGACCCCTTTGCCCGAGCCAGCAGCACTCGCGCATGCTCTGATTGTCTCACCTTGACCCGAGTTGACCCTGCTAGGCGAGCCAAAGTGTTTATATGGAGAAAAGTTGGCTCGGCTAGGAGGGTGACCCTACCATCGAAAGAGGGTGACCCGGCTAGGAGGGTCATCCTTCTAGCCGAGCCAACTTTTTGTTTCTCATGTAAACGGTTCGCCAAGTTTTGTAAGGAAATGTAGGAAAAGTTGGCTCGCCTAGGGTAGCTCGGGTAGGCAGGTGACCCTTCTACCCGGGACAACTTTTCGCCATATAAACGGGGCCTTAGCTTTTGTTTTTGAAGCAGTGTTCGAGAGGTTTTATTTTTCTAAATCCTGACGCGTATTAACTTGTGCTATCCTGAAAAATGGGCCAGGAACAGCAAATTGACTAAAGTTTGTTCCGATGCACGGCCGATGCTAACCGAGCTTGTTCTACAGTAGTTCAGAGTAATTATAAATGATGGGCAGAAGTAGCAAACGTCCTGCGCGTGTTGAAAAAAACCAGCAGCGTAAGAAGAATGTAATATGAGCTAGTGATTTCGCTTAACGCGCAAGTGAAATTTACAAGTAATGATTTTAAAAGAATAAAGCACTCTTAAAGAATACGCACTCTTGATTACTGAAAGGATATACACTCTTTGTTACTGTTAATTGACAATACTCTATGTACGCATAACTCAGCATTCACACAACTTCAGGACAGAAGGGATGCGTTTAAAAGAACTGTATTTGTAATCCGTGGAAATAAAGAAGACCCGTTAAGTCTTAAATACCTATGACAGAGAGTGTTAAACCCAATTCAAAGAGCCAGAATGAAACATTTATCTCTAGGAATATACGCAACGAAACTTACCGTTCTTTTCCGGCTCAAAACCGCGAATTGAATTGGCGAGAATCTTCCGGTTTCCCAAGGTAACAGTAAAACTACCGTTCCCGTTGACGCGAGCTCTACCGTAGTACATTTGCCTCATGTAAGAATGAAGCGTGAGCCGATGATTGGGATCTGAAACTCGCATTCTATTCCTTGGTCCACGGCTGTGTGCTACTGTAGTCACGGAAAACACGCAAAAGAAAAAAAAACCGAACATATTCGTCATGCTTAAAACTCGATAGCCTGGCATATCAGGTATGGAGATCACTGCGCGGACTGTGGGCGGGCGGGAACTGTCAAAGTAAACTACCCCGCCAATAGAAACGAACAAACAAAACTATCGATTCTAAACGTTCGTCAAAACTTTCCAAAAACTTCTCCCTTTTTTATTACAGTACGATTAAGATAAAAAGATCACTTATGGCTTACAAAAATACTAAAACAAACCGTGCACGGCAGATATTATTTTTCCGTGTTATGCATGCTTCTATTTTTTGAGCCTTTTAATTAAATTAAATTTATCATGCAATTTAGTTGCAGGAAAAAGCCTCGACCATATGTTTCCATTTTGATGGCTTTTAAGTTCTGAAAATTAATTCATTTTCAAGCACATGCAATTCCAAGTTAGCGTGTGACGTTTAATTAAACCTTTTCTTCACTAGCGACGCAAGCTCAAGCGCAAGCACAAAGGCACTTATTTCACCGTGAAAACGGGCTCAACGCAAGAATAAGCACAAGCACAAGCTCAAGGATTCCTTGTGCTTGCTCTTATGCTTGCGTAGTGTAGTGCGAAAACGAAGGCGTTCGATTTAAATTCGCATAAGCCACTTATGCTTACGCTTGTGCTGGCGTCGCTAGTGAAAACCAGGCTAAGAACAGGGGCATAGCCAGGATTTTTCGACAGGTACACACAATTTTCCAAATCTCCCACCTCCCCCTCCCCCCCACCTCCCTCCTTTCCCTCGCCAAGTCTCCAATCTTCGGTGAGGTTCATGTTGTAAGTAATGGTAATAGGCCTGAGTGAAGTCCAATTCGGTCTGTAATCATACGAGTGATAACAAAATCGGACGACCGCGCAGAGGGAGTCCGATCTCCGAGACGAGAAGAAGAGCCAAGTTATAAAAGGAAGGGAAATTTTGTATTAAAAGACTGACAAGGAAGCGTAAATTTTAGCTAACAAGTTAGTGGTATCGCAGACTTTTTTCCACAAATTAGTGATTTTTTTCCGCTGTGTACCACATTGTTTTTGAACAGCATTATTTTCCTTTGTACTGAAAAGCATCTACATAGACGCAATTGACGTAATTGTGCCCTACTAAGTTTCATACAGGGACGTAGCAGCGTCGTAGCTACCTGCACGCACGTGCGTACCTGAAAAAACCGAAAATGAGAAAAAAAAGAAAAAAGAAAAAGAAAAGAAACAAAACAAGTAAATAAAAAAGCAAATAAATAAAAGATTTTTTTCACTTAAAAATCCCAATTTGCTTCTATTCATTTAACTCTGTTTATTTCTTTGAAATGTTGATAAAACAACAGGCGGTGTTTTTTGACACCAAATGTCGGTTTAAGGAGGGTCCAAACAAGGGAAGAAAATAGCGATCAGAGGGCCAGCTGAATGCTAAGGAGTGAAAGCGTTGTGGTCACCACGTTTTGTAGCCGTGGATCGCCTGTCTCTTCTCTGCTAGTCTTTCCATGGCCAAAAACATCAATCACAGATGATTACTTTGCCATCGGCACTGACAAAATGAAAGAACAGGATAAATAAACTGAAGCAAAGCTTTAGTAGCCTGCGAGCAAGTTCTCCGGGGGGAGGGGGGTGGAGGAGGAAAGGAGAGAAGGAGAGCTTGCACTCGTGTCTCATAAATTTGAATTTCTGCGTCCAAAAAGTGGACGTAAAATGCTGATTGGTTGATATGACCGGGTGATGACGAGATCTTTCATCGGGCATGGGCTGCTTGGACTGTGTGGTTTGAGTTTGTTTGGTTTTTGTCCGGAAAGGGTGAGACATCTGAATTCGCGAAGCTTGCAAAAATTTCTCCAAACATCTGAACTGTCCGTCAGATTTGAAACCAGAACAGAGTCTTGCAGTCGATAACTTAATTTCTTCAAAGCAAAGATGCTAGCGCTCTCGCTGTTTTTTCTACATGATTTGGCAAAAGTATCAGTGTGCGCCGCTGCGATCTAAAATAATTGGTCGCGGTTGTTTTCCCACTTCAAAATATTATCGACGACCAGGTCGCTGAAGCCCGAAGTATGGGGATGTCTGTTGCGACCTTTTCTTGGCGATATTTCTTTGGACCGGGGCTTCTATCTGGCGTAGTTACCGAGCTTGGCAAAGTTCGCTTCATCCTTGGTCCGACATCCGAGACTTCAACTTCATTCTCCGGCTCAGCAAACTTTGGATTTACCACGTTCAATGTGGCTGAAATAAAGCCGAAACCTTTGCTGGTTTTTCGTATTTTGTTTTAGCTCACTATAGGCAGACTCTCTCAGTGAAAGTGAAAGTAGTTTGGACTCAAGAATGTTTGTTTGTTTCTTTTCCAAGCGTTTGCTATCGAATATTTCATCTGGATCGTAAAACACTTCGTTTTCCTTGCTGTTGCTTCATTTTGGGGCACAAAATTGGCTCAAGGAAAGCGATGCGAAGTAAAAACAAATTATAATCGTGGAGTTCCGCTTTTAGACTTGGCTAAATATATATTCTCATTGCGAATGCTCATTGAGCTCAGACTACACTTAAGAAACACACTGACAATCGTGATCACATATTTCTAGCTACAAGATTTGGACGCTGAATGGCCGACGTGACGACACGACAGCGGGAAAATACTAGTGTCGAGAAAATCTGATCCCCGGCCATCTCCGGCCCTGATCATCTAAAAGTGCGACATTGGGAACGAGAACCTAAAATAGCTTCGCGAAACTATTTAAGAAAACTATGATGGGGCATGGGGATCCGTTCTCTTTCCTCATCCTCTCTTGTTTCCGAATTATGTTTACTCTTGCAAGCGAGATGCATTCGTATAAAACCAGAAATTCCGATCGTTTTTATAAATTTCCTTGTCGAACTAACATTCAAAAATTCTCAATTCGGTTTCAAGGTCCCAAGTTTTTTAACTTGTTAAGTCAAAAAATTCAAAATGGTGACAGTATAGCTTTGTCTGGCAAAAGACTGAAGAAATACCTTCTTGCTTAGTTTCTTCACTCTTTAATGAGCTGCATACTCCTTTCTTTTGTTTTCAATGTTTTGTTTTGTTTTGCACTGTTTTTTTCCTTTTTTTTTAACTACGTCATTATCTGTTTACATATTCAGTACTCGAAATTTACATCATTCATTCCATATTCTTAGGAAGCCTATAGTCTCTCAGCCCTTGGCCTCTATATACTGGCTTCCTTGCCATGCCATATCTTACATATCTAACATTAATTATTATAACGTTTTTATATTATTTATTTTTATAATAATTGTGCAATCTTCTAGATGCATATGTCAAGTCATATACTTTGTATATGTTTTGTGTGTTAAAGACAGATAAAGACAGTTAAAATTTACACAGGTTCCGGCATCTCTGATCGAGTAAATCGTCAGAAGAAGAACGTGGGTCTTTCAAGAGAGCTTCCTTTTGATGACAAAGACGTGATTATGGCAGATATAGAGGATATTACATGGCCACGCGGAGATACTGACTATGGTATCTAAAATTACCCCTTTAATTCTAGAACAGTTATCACCATTTACTTTCTTCATGTAAAATATAAAATGCACAGTCTTGAACAATCGTAAGAATTAGAAAATGAATCAGTTAAGCTGAATTCAGAAACCTCACATACCCACTTGTACAGGAAACATATAGAGTCATTAGAACAAATATATTTTTTTCAATCTGATGTAACTGTGCACAATACTTCGCAATCACTGCTGCTGTTTACTTTGATCAAATTAATACGAAAGCACTTTGCACATATCTTGTATTGACAATTTATTCATATGACCAGTAACTTATTTATATCTATTTATTTAAATTTTCCTTTATTTATTTATCACTCGAACATTCGTTGTCATGACCATGAGATTCCGTGTACTGACCGTCCATCGCCAGATGAGCTTGCTAGAGGCAATTACGTTAATTAAAGATTTAAGATGCTGCTGATAAAAAAAAAACATCCGGTGCTACTCCAAGTGAAAAAGGTCCTCTATATTTAGTACAACACTGTTCAGTAACATTCCAAACGAAAAGCAATGGTTGGCTTCTGTGTGTGATTAATGAAATTGTCGAAATCATGTTTATGGCTTTTTAACGAAGACAATGGAAAACATAATAGTGCAATAAACTACATGTTACTGGTACCAGTCGAACAGCGTTACTTCATTACTGAAAGGTTACTGATTTTCTCTCAGTTTTTTTTTGGCTGATGTTGAAGCAATTCTTTAATCTCGTTCGTCCAATAGTACGCGAAATTGACGCAGGTTTACTGTAACCAACCTTTATCTTAGCCATCACTGGACATATGCTATTCACCGCTGGTAGGCCCGGTCCGTACAGGGAAAATCTTCAGCACGGCCCGAGGCCGCCAGCCGAGGGACGTACTTAAGGCCGAGAGCACATTTTTCCTTTGACGCAGCGAAGCCGTTGATTGGCATTTTCAGAAGATCAATGAAGTGAAAAGGTTTGCCAATGATATAAACAATGAATATGTGAATGATCATCGCAGTTATGAACACTACTTAAGCAGAAGTGAAAATAAAGCCTGAAAACAATTCAGGCTTGTACATGATTCGAACCCACGACCTCTGCGATACCGGTGCAGAGGTTTGAATCGAATCCCGTACAAGCCTAATTAATTTTTTTAAGGCTTTATTTTCACTACTGCTTAAGTAGTGTTCATAACTGCGATGATCATTCATATATTCATTCTTTAATCCGTACTGACGTTGAGAGGAGGTCAGTGGCTTCATAGTTCAGTTGGTTAGAGCATAGCACCGATATCGCGAGATCACGTTGAAGTCCTGAATTTTTCCCAGGCTTCTTTTCGCAATTGCATCAATTGCGTTCACAAGTGCGAGGATCGTTCTTCATTTGATATATTTCATCTGCTTGTAAAGCGCATTTGATCATTTACACATGGAAAATGCGCTATATAAGTTCTAAATTATTATTATTATTAATGATGTATGAAAAATTTGCACAAAGAGACAAATGAATGGTCTACTTATTAAAGCTGTACCTGATTTTAACGAAAGTTCATATCTTATTATTTTACATATTTATTTTTGTTCCATACAACTGTGGTGCTGATGGAGGTAGTGGAAGGTGTTGATGGAACACAACAAAATTGTGGTGGCTGTGGTGGTGGTGGTGGTGGTGGTGGCGGTGGCGGCGGCGGCGGTGGTGGAGGCGGTGATGGAACACAATATAATAATATTATGGTGTTGTTGGTGGTGTTCGGAGAAAGTCCATAATTCTTGTGATGATTCGTAGTGATTTGCGAACCACCAAAACCATAATCTGTCCTCTATCTAAGGGGGATTTCTTCGCCAACTAATTTATTTCCACTGTTTAAGTTGTCGAGTGTTCCTTGACTTTTTCTTTCAATTTCAAGTTTTAAAAAGCTGTTTTCCTTCTGATCACGGCACAGTGTATCCTGACAATTCACGTGTGAGATACTCGGCAACCATTTTGAACACAAAGCTAACCATGTGCTAAATGGCCAGGTTACACAGGGATAATTTAAACCAAAATGTGCCCCCATTTTCCAGCGGACAGCTATAAGTCGGTCATTGCGCTTGTGCGCATTCACGGCTTAAAAAGCCGACAGGTTTCAATGGGCACGATTCTGTCATGATAAAATAAAACTACACTAAATATCTTTATATCCTTTCAGCTATCACTTAACTTTGAAAATCTCATTCTAAGCAGTTAAAAAATCGGCATTTCTCAGCTAACAGTCAAGATTTTGGCCGATTCTTGGCTATCAGCCGTCATGAACCTCTAGCTACTCTAATGCCACATTGACGACTTGGCTCAGAGAGCCCTCTGATTACCCTTACAACAGTTTGATTTAGTCACTACAATTCACATAAATGTATTCTCCCAGAATCTCCCCACACGTACGTACCGTAAACCGCATTAAGTCGTCATAATTAGCATTTCAGGCGCTTAACACGGCCTCACCTAATAAAAATATAACGTTGCTAAGCCTCTTAAAGTTTTTCCATTGGTTTCTAATACTTTCCAGCATTTATGCTTGAATGTGGTGCGCAATAACTACCGCTCTTTGTCAGTCGGTGATGAGGACAAAATAATGCAATGAAATAAATGTTTCATCGCTGATGAACAGGTCCACACGGCCGCTTTTTATTGAAGTAAGACATTTCCATAAAGATACCCCTCATATAAGCCTTGAGCATTATGCCTCAAAAACGATCTCAGTGATTCATTGCTTATTAGGGAGCATTCATTTTTTAGAAGGAGGGGTGGGCCGGAGGAATTTCAAGGGAGGATCATTAACTTTTTGCCTGCCCAAAAAGAGAGGGTCAGCATAAATTTGACGCAACAAAGAGGGGGGTCACTTAATTTTTTTAAAAATATTATACAAGCTTATACAAACTGATCTTTGAACCCTTAACGTTACAGAGCTAATTTGAGACTCAAATGAACTTTGTGCCACTGAAATGTATAAAAACCCCAGTCGCACCAACTGAATTGATTATTAGATGACAACAACAACAATTTTTAATATCTGAAAGAAACTGTTAAAGAGAAGTTTGGTTAACACAGACTGGTTATTAAAATAATGTCATTGTCAGCCCTGATCGGGTGAAAGAATATCTTGAGCACCTTACGAATATTGAAGTGGGAAAAAATATGCGCCAAGAAGAAAAGCGTCAGGCAAAGAAAGATGAAAAAAACAAAAGCTTAGGGTGACTATAACTGGGAGGAACTCTACAAATCGGGAAATCTAAAAAAGCTGAAGGTGGCTGAGCTCAATAAATATATTTTTCGTCACAACTTATCAAGGAGAAAAATGTCCAAATCAGAAAAACTTCACCATCTGTCAGCTCACATCAGCAAAGGTTTATGTGAAAGGATCTTGACATTGAGTGCTGCTGAAACTACAGCGACGGAAGACTCGGACACCCAGTCAGAAGATGATGATGTCAGTGTCAGCGAGGACTCAGAAAATGAAGATGAACTACTAATGGAATTTGGGGATGCAAGCAACTCAGACGAAAATGATTCAAAGGACAGCGAAAGTGAAGAGGAAGATGAGTTGCCTGAAGGGGCCAGGGTAAACCGTTATGGCAGAAAAGTAGGCAATTGGAGGTTGCGTTATTCTAGCTAACAGGTGCGTCTGTGTGAAGGACCACGGGATCGTTGCACAATCCAGCCACAAACCATGTTTGTCAGGAGGAAGGGGTGGGTCACTATAAATTTTACTGCTTCCCGGGGAGGGTCACATTTTCAACAAAAAATATAAAGGGAGGGCTGGGAGATTTTACATTCATGCTCATAGGGATTCCTCCGGCCCCCCCCCCCCCTTCTAAAAAGTGAATGCTCCCTTAACAAACTGTGACTTGTGAACACTTGAAGATATACAGTTTTGGCAAAACTCAAAAACAATACGTGGGCAGCGATTCAGTATCACTTCAAATTTTTGAAGAAACATTGAAAACATCTAAAGAAGCATACTTCCTTAGGGCCTGTTCACATGGAAGTGGGGGACCCCAGGCAGGTGAGGTCTCCCACCTAGGTGGGGTTACCAATGTCCCCATACAATCTCTCTTTTTTTCTCGATAGCGTTCACATGTGAGGTGGGGTACCTCACCGAGGTGGGTTACCCGGTCAGCCAGGGCGGGTAGCCCTCTTAGCTGGGGTGAGTTTTCTCCCTGTGAATGCTGGAGGTGGGGTGGGGTGAGGTTCATCCCGGCAATTATTTCTGTATTCTTTTGTTAATAGACGTTCTTAGCGACCACGCGATAGCATTTTAAACCTCACCCCAGCGCCCCGGGGCTGGATGTGAAGGCTAGCTTTTTTGGACCATGGGTAGGTGGGGGACCTCACCTGCCTGGAATTTCCCTTTTCCTTCCTCGAAGTGTTGCTCACATGCTTTTCTATATGAAGTGAAGTGCTGCAGGATTTTTGTGTCACATCCAAATGCCTTAGCCTCTTTCTCAAAGCTACAGTCGTACTTGTTCAAAGCGCTCAAAAGATTCTGGTCATCACTTTCCTCAAAGCGTGTCAATGCGTCAATGGTGCATTTCCGGAAGACATCGCCAGCACACTCCTCATAGTCATCTTCCTCTTCCGGGAGATAAATATTTGTTGAGATTAGACCTAATTAACGTTTGTAAGCCACGTTTTTCTATTTTGGTGGTACTGGATGCTGTCTAATGGCAGTGCAATACGTAGTTTGTTAATCATTGACTCTTCAGTAGACATGTGCTCTTAATCTTAGCGCTTACTTTCATGTGCTCTTAATGTTAGCACTTACTTTCTTTTGAAGGTTTTGGCGGCCTAGTGGGTTAGTGCGCTCTTTTCGTACTGTAATGGCAGCTTAGGGTCGGTGGTTCAAGCCTCAACAGAATTTAGATCATTTCGAGGAGAAATCAAGTGTCATGGCGGACAGACGTGTCTTCCTCAACTTCCGCGCTCTGTCCCTTGTCTTCTCTTCTTATCTGCTCCTTTCATCTGTTATCGTTGGTGAACATTACAAGGTTAGCAACCGCTATTCGTATGAGCGATTAGAAGAAACTTGCATCTCGAGAGAACCTGATAAACCTCTCATTCTGCTTTCGAATGCCTCGCGCTTTCCAAGAAGAACAAACAGGAGGTTCCTGAATTGCCGAAGTCCTTACGATGTGACAGGAATATGTTCTTTTCAACTACAGAAGCTCTCTGGTGACATTCATCCCAATCCTGGCCCGTCTAGGAGTGTCATAAAGTTCCCTTGTGGAGAATGCCATCAATCCGTTCGGAATAACCAGGACGCCATTTTGTGTGCTGCATGCGACCAATGGTTCCACGCAAAATGCATTGGCATGGGCAAACAAGTTTTCAAATATTACTTGGAACTCCGCCCATCACCTTAATTGGGAGTGTGCTTTCTGCTCCCTCCCTAGATTTAGTGACTCTTTTTTTTGAAAAGACTGACCAAAGGCTTTCAAACGGAGAGGTCCTACGTGATGATAATGTTTACAATGTACTGAACGTTTCAACTACAAGCGATGCATCTGATCTTTCGCCGACTGACTGGTTTTCTTCGAACATCAACTCATATTACAAGAGAAATTTGAAAATTGGACACTTAAATGTAAACAGTATTTATGGCAAGGCGGACGAGGTTATAGACTTGCTCAACACATGCCGATTTGACATATTTTTCGTAGCAGAAAGTAAGATCGATGGTAGCCTGCGAGCAAGCTCTCTCGGGGGGTGGGAGGTGAAAGGAGGGAAAAATGGAAAGAGAGCTTGCAACGATCTCTGTTCGATTTGAATTCCGCCCCTAATGCTCCCTATGGCTTCCGGCTGCCTGAGCTGTCAAAATTTGCAATTGGGCAATCAGCGCAAACCGGAAGTTTGTTTCTTCCGTCGAACAGGAAAGGACACGAAAGAACAACTTTGGCACACGCAATGCAAAAGACGGGAATCGTCGCGGAAAAAAAAATTACTCCTCAGTTTCTGCCTACCGTGAGCTACAAAAATACGAAAAACCAGCGAAGGTTTCAGCTTTATTGCAGCCACATTGAACGTGGTAAACCCAAAGTTTGCTGAGCCGGAGAATGAAGTCTCGGATGTCGGACCAAGGATGAAGCGAACTTTGCCAACCTCGACAACTACGCCAGATAGAAGCCCTGGTCAAAAGAAGATCGCAACAGACATCCCCATACTTTGGGCTTCGGCGACCTGGTCGTCGATAATGCTTTGAAGTGGGAAAACAACCAATACTGTCTGCGACCAATTATTTTAGATCGCAGCGGCGCGTACTGATAATTTTGCCAAATCATGTACGCAAAACAGCGAGAATATCTTTGCTTTGAAGTAAGCTATCGACTGCTAGACGCTGTTCTGGTTTCAAATCTGACGGACAGTTCATATATTGGAGAAATTTTCGCTTCGCGAATACAAATGTCTCGCCTTTTCCGGACTAAAACCAAACAAACTCAAACCACGTAGTCCACGCTCAATGATAGATCATGTCATCACCCGGTCAAGTCAGCCAATCAGCATTTTGCGTCCAATTTTTGGACGCAGAAATTGAAATTTATGAGACACGAGTGTAAGCTCTCCTTCTCTGCTTTCCTCCCCCACCTCCTACCCCGGGAGAGCTTGCTCGCAGGCTAGATCGATGGTTCTGTTAACAGCTCCTTATTTGCTCATTCAGAATATCGAATTATCCGTAGAAATCGGAAGAAAGGTGGTGGCGGTATGCTAGTCTACATACGACGATCTCTTACGGCCCTTCGCCGAGCAAAACTCGAACCAGATGGTGTTGAATCGATATGTCTAGACGTTAAGGGCTGTGGCAATTCCTGGCTTCTAATATGTGCGTGCTATCGCTCACCCGGCAAATGCAAAATTTCCGACTTCTTATCCTCGTGTGCTTTAGCGGCTGAAAAAATGTACACAAGGCGTAAGGAAGTTATGTTTCTTGGAGAGGGGGGCGTAAGGGAGGTCCGAAAACCGCAAAACCGCACAAAAAATCTTAAAAAACCGCAATACCGCATTGAAATTTACCGAAATACCGAAACCGCAGTTACAGACGTGAAAGCTGCCGTCGTCAAGACTTAAAGTCCTTTTATCCACTAAAAATACGACCTGCAGTGTACGCTGATATCAACACCAACGCGAAATTACTTAAGTATTAAATTATTTCCATAACTGATCTTACTGCAGAGTCCCCGAGTATCTTGGATTGTGTATGCACTTTAACATGACGCGCTTTTGTCTAATAAGTCCAATTACGTCGTTTACAGTCCATAATAAGGAGTCTCTAATCGCTAGAAGTTAACGTAGTCACTGGAGGAGGTCAGTAGAGCAGACGATTGTTGAAACGCACAGCTCTCCCGAAGCGAGTTCTTGCTCCTAGGAGAAATGTTGCCGAGCTTCCAATTTCTCCTTGTACTAGCATGGAAACCTCCGGACCATCGTCGACTTGTTCGTCACTACTTTCGTCAAACTCGTTTTCTGCTTCTTCCACCGTTTCGTTTTCTGTGACAGCTTCTGCTGTATTGACCTCAGTGTACGTCAAAAGAAATAGAGATAGGTCAGTTCTCTGCGATTTCGCATTGCCCTTGATACATAGGGAGAGTCCCATGTCAGGCCATAGTGGTCTTTTGACGTACAGTGCGTTGTCTTACAGCAGCACCATAGGAGGATGCCCCCTGAGTGCATCGCAGTCAGCTGGGCGCATATCGACGTTTGCGAGAGGTTTCATGAACGGAACCTGCGACAGCAGCAACACTTCCTCAGGTCTGGGATACCAAGATCGCCTGCTTGTATGGTAGAATGCCGCACAACTGGTCACCCGTTTTACCGCCTCTTTCATTGCTACGCCGAATGACCTGCAGTACTCTGCCATTGACATGTTCCCTTGCTTATGGTGGACAGTGGAGTGGCAATTTTCCACATCTAGTGTCATACAGTTCAGCAGATTTGTATGCTTGTAATTAAACTTTCCCAGGTTAGCATACAGTCTCTGTAGGCCCGTGTCCATCATGGCAACTGATTCCACTGTCCTAGCCGACATTTCGTAACCTAGATGTACTTATAAAACAGAGTTATCTGTGTCGATTTTCGAGCGGAGCGAGTTTGAGGGAGAATTTCGCGCACGATGTTAGCTAGGCACCGTCGAGCAAGGTCAGGACCTTAAACTCAGTAACATGATCGGCCTCCTAACGCGAGCTGGGATCGAAGTTTCAGGGTTTACAGCCTCTGGCTTCCAGATTTTACGCGATAAGATCATCGGACGATCCCATGAAATGTTAAAAATATTGCGGTTCAGGTCATGGCCATTACTAAGTTGTTTTTTTTTTTTTACATTAATGTCTAACAGTCCACTACATAACGTGACCACTGAACATGAACTTTATTGCAACTCGAATTTCAGAGTAGCCTGAAAGGCTAATATCTTCGAGAACAAATTAAAGAAGAGAAAATGTATTTATATACATAAAATTTTATATAAATACATAAAACAAATGTATTACATACATGAAAATCTATTTAATTGCATAAAAAATGTTAAATATACCATGAAGTCCAAAAGGAGATTGCTTTCAGGAGTCTTCTAAAACCAGATAAAGTAAACTCAGATCTCGAACATTATTACGTAGCGAGTTCCAGTTCTTAGATCCAAAGTAACGAAAAGAGTTAAGGTCATAAGTAGTAGTAACGGGTTTACATAGTGATAAATATTCGTTCTTCTAAAAGAGTGTTCAGACCGACGCAAGCCGGTAAACATGCCTTTAAGATATTTAGGAAAACTGTCATAATTCAAGCATTTGTAGATAGTGATTAACATATTTTGTATCCTTCGGTTGTACAGAGTTGCTTCTTCTGATTCATGTAGTAGCTGCTTGTAAGTCGAAACGTTATCATTAAAAACAATACGTAGGGTGCGCTTATTAAGAGACTTTAATTTATCACAGTTTCTAGCACTACAAAAATGTATAGAAAGTGAGGCAAAATGAAAGCATTATACAACTTTAACTTGGTAGTGGTACAAATGAGGTTACGAAGTCTAATCATGACATTGAATTGACTCAGTGTTGACCTATTTACATACTGAAGATACATGTATGTTGAAGTTGAAACGAAATTTGTTCTTCCTGCGAAAGTCCTCTTCGCCTTTTCCTTCATCATAAAAAATAGCTACGCAGTTGATAATTCCTTCTTCTTCTGGTTCTTCTCTCTGGTTAACTCCGCTTGCTGCCATCATCTCTCGAGACCTCGTGGACAGCTAAAGAAATCCGAACCCCAGCCCAGAAAGTCATCTGAGGGCCTGTTCCCAATCTCTCCATACAATCTCTCTTTATTTCTTGATCGCGTTCACATGTGAAGTGGGGTACCTAACCGAGGCGGGTTGCCCGGTCAGCCAGGGCGGGTACCACGCTTAGCTGGGGTGAGTTTTCTCCATGTGAATACTGGAGGTGGGGTGGGGTGATGTTCATACGGGCAATTGTCTCTGAATTCTTTGTTCATATACGTACCTAGCGACCATGCGATAGCATTTTAAACTTCACCCCAGCGTTCCCGGGGTTGTATGTGAAAGCCAGCTTTTTTTGAACAAGGCTAGGTTGGGTATCTCACCTACCTGGGGTCCCCCACCGCCATGTGAACAGGCCCTGAGCCGATGTTTCAGCTTTGACTAATGCCAAAAGCATGTCAGAAATAAGCTGGAAACCGCGTGAAAGACAAATAGGGTCAAATAGGATTAAAAGCACTTGGCTCGCGATGGCTTGTGAACTAAAACAAAAGGGAGAGGACTATTCGAGTGAGATTTAGGAAAAATGCAACACCGCAGATTTTTTCACCGTTTACCGCGTCCTAAAACTTTAAATTACCGCAAACCGCACAGTCTTGGAAAACCGCAATACCGCAGGTTAAAATAAAGTTTTCTGCAAAACCGCACCAAAATTAACGCAAAACCACATCACCGCGAACCCTTACGCCCCCCTCCTATATCAAGCACTTAAAGGAGAGTCTCATCAGATATCCAAACACTATGAAGCCGGTTACACAAACAAGCTTCTCAGTGTTTGGATATTTGATGAAAGTCTTCTGCATCAAGGTGGTTTGAATTAAATTTATAGGCATGGCAACATGTGGTTTAAGGATGGTGTATTTTTGTTACTGTGCATTCATTCTGTATAGTGCACCAGACAAGATAACACAACTTTGTTATATTTTCTATGGAATACAATAAAAGACCTGGCATCACAGTTAGCGAAAGCTACTCGAGGCAGGCCAGGAGAAAGAAATTAAAATAAACAAAATTTGGTAACCTCTGTTCAAAAGAAAAAGAAATGTATTACAGAAAAAAAAAGCTA
The DNA here is from genome assembly GCA_016490735.1 of Pachyseris speciosa. Classification (NCBI taxonomy): domain Eukaryota; kingdom Metazoa; phylum Cnidaria; class Anthozoa; order Scleractinia; family Pachyseridae; genus Pachyseris; species Pachyseris speciosa. The sequence continues at coordinate 104,402 of JAEMWC010001609.1, forward strand.
AAGAAAAACTATGCAAGAGAAACACATATTGCACTAGTTCATTAAAAGATAAAAAGTGTACATCTCAGGACAAGTTCAGATGACAGGGTTCAGTTCAGGTTTCACCTGTACTGTGTAGTGAGTGCTGAGAAATAGTATGCTTATGTGCAACACTTATCCTCAGATTTTTCATAACATGATGTTCCTAAGTGTATAAATAAACCCTTTCCCTTTTCCAGATGGATACTTGTCAATCAAAGAGTACCAGCTGCAGCACATTATTTGCCTGTTCACACTTGGAGGCCTGTAAAAAAGGCGACCATAAGAGCAAAAGGCTTGAACTAACGTTAATCAATAACTACAACACAGAACACCTTTCAAAAATAGTTCAATACACAATGTTACAGGACTATCTATCAAAGCGGTCCGAGGAGATGCTTGCTTCGCTTGCTGAAGTTTTTTTTTTTTACAGGAAATTTTCAATGGCCTAACCAGTAGCCTGTTCACAGGCTATATCAAATGCAAAAATGTGAAACAAAAATAACAATTAATTAAAAACAACAATAAATTACATTATCACCTACATACACATGGAAAGTTTATTGATCAAAATGAGGTTAACCAGATATCATATAGATGTGACAATAAATTTTGTTTATTCATCAACATATGGTTAACCATGATATCATTTAGAATACGACAATGATATACTGACAACTACAAAATTTCTACACATAATAAATCTCTATAATCATAAAATATACAGGTTGTAGAAGTACATGTATTTGGGTAAAAATCAATCACTTGCTTTCTTTCTACATGACTTCCAATCACTACCCCTCTACCCTGGCCACCCAGCCCCCAGGGTATCCTATTCAGACAGTAAATTGTAATAACAATTTAAATGCAGAAAATTCTACCTAACTACATGTATATACAGAACTTCCACTGGAAAAGAAAAAAAAGAGGGAAAATTACACTTTCACTCAGAAGAACACACATTTGCATTATTACCTTCCAAGAGGTAGAAGCAACAAGCGACGTGGTTCTGAAAACAGACAATAATCTTTGCCCAAAACATTGAAATCAAAGGAAATTGGCAGAAAAGTGCCACAGTTTGTGGCAGGGACAACTTTCCATCCCCCTTTGTTCTCTTTGAAACAGTGACATTTTTCACTAACAAAATAAGCCAGAGACAGAGTCGTAAATGAACGACAAAGCGACACCAGACCACCCCTTGGAAGGCCTCTATCGCCCAAGTGATACAAACTGCAGTTTCCTAATATTATGATTTTGTTATTTTCCATGACTTAATTTTTCCCTGCTGAACATACATTGGTTTTTTTGTAAAGTATTTTTGAATGTGCATATTTTTTAAACATATCAATGCACCTTGTCACCATAATTTAGCATTCACATTCACTTATCACATGACAGGTGCACCACTTTATTATCATATGAATGAATGCCTTTGTGAGGGCTAGGGGCAGGCAGCTGTCCCTGAATATTTGGACTACTGAAAGCTGAACATTATTCTTGAGTCAAAGTAAGAATAAAAAATATACTCTGCCCATACTGAATATTCTGCAAACTTAAAGGAAATGAATTTCAGTTAAACAAAGAGTTGAGTTTCACACAGATGGGAGTCAGTCTGCATATTAAAATAAGTATCATGTGCCTTGTTTGTAAATAGCATAATGATTCAGCATTCAAATTTGCCTTTGCACTTCTGCCGATGGGTACATGTATATCACAGTGGGCTTCTACAAAAGGGTTCCCATTCACCCAGTTCAACAGTGTGTTTATAAAGATGTTAGACTATGTAGTCCACATCTTCTGCATTATACAGATCACACAAGAGTATACATGTATATGTACAACACTGTGTACACAATAAAAAACAACACTATGCTGATTTAATACAATACAATACAATACAAAGTTTATTGACACTCCTTAAAGAGGGCTTTTCAGTGACAATGGTCTAAAAATTACAAAATTGCCATACTAAAAATGTTTTATACTAAAATTAAGGAAGCTAAAATGTTAATAAAATATTCACTAGAATTACAACTGAGCAACATTAAAATTTAAAATTTGAGACTTGAATTTCTGCAGACTTACAAGATCTAATTGGTCCAGTTTCTTGATGGCATTGAAATTCTACATAATGAAAATCTGAGACTGAGATCTATGCATTTGCCTTCTAAAAAGCCAGGCAAAAAGAGTCACTAATACCCTCAGGGCTGTCATTAAAAGCCATGGAGTTTTCTCTGGAAATTCCAAGTTAGTCAGCTACTTCTTTGAGAGAAAAAAAAGTCTATTGTCTTGACCACAAAAGCTGGATAGCACAGCTACTTTTTGTACATGATTACTTGCTACACTGTACTCCAAAAATTAGTGACAGCCCTGACTTAGTTTTTGGCTAGAATGCCCATTTCATATAACTCACACTTTTTGTCATAGTCACATACAAATTTCTTCACCAACTGTCCTGGGACAGCATTACAGTAATTAAACTGACAATGCGTCTCAAGTGCATCAGACAATTTTAACACCAGTAAATTTATTCCTGTCTGAGGATCATTTACATCTTCAATATGTCCAGCTGGAAATGACTGTCGAATTTCTTCGATTCTCTGTTTATCTGCTGCTGTCAAAATGTCTTTCTTGTGTCTTTGTGAGATCACGCCAACAACCATTGGTGTACCTGTGACCTTGGAAATCACTGGACTTCCTGACTGGCCGTGAATGACAGGGCAAATCAATACCGACAAATCCTCCTTTCCATAACGTTCAACAGAGCCAGCAATGTGGCCAGTTGACAATAGGGCAGTTTTTCCAGTACAAGTAAGGGATATCCAAAAGAAAAAATTGTTAAACCTGTTACAGTCTCGCTTTCAGACAACTGCAATGGAGAAATCTTACCCTGTTCAAGTTAGATACTTACAATGAAGCAATGCTAGTCTTTACTTGGATCCCAATGAACAATGACACAAGGAAGCTCATTGAAGAATGCATTTGAAATGCGAACTTCCTTAGTTTTATCATCTAAAACGTCTTGTATAACATGTTTACAGGTGATTACAAGATGTTCACCAATGATGAAGCCCGAACCAT
>JAEMWC010001609.1:117500-124023 GCA_016490735.1 Pachyseris speciosa
AAGAAACTTTGCGGTAATTAATCTGAAAATGTCTTTCTGGATAAGAGGATTTCATGTTTACAGGGACTGGTGGACTCCTATATGCGGTTAAATTTTACCTCCTGCAACCAGAGTGAAATATGCAGGGATAAAAACTCAGTCGCTGTGTTAAAGAAAAGTTATCGGCCACGTTCCATATCAACTTCCGAACATCAAAAATCACACTGGTGTGTTGGTGTAGTTATGAAAGTCAAAGTCTACCAACAGAGGATCGGTAGACGTATGTGGAAGTAAGGGATACAGTTCAAGTATCAAACACTGAAAATAGACATTGCAGAAATAACCAGTGTCCGTAAAGTGGGGTTGACGTTATATGAGAGTTTGTCACTCGGGACACAGAAAAGTGACCGTTGTCCGTATTAAGCGGGGTAAATTTAGTGAAAATGTATCAGCTTTTCGGCGGGACAAACGAAAGTGTCCGTACTATCCGAGTGTCCGTATTAAACGGGTGTCCGTAGAGCGGGGTTCCACTGCATGTACTGGTAAGAAGCACAGTTAAAATAAACACAAAAAACACTGACAAATTAATGGATGTTTTGAGATGCCAATGCAAACACAACTGTGCCTGCATGGTTAGTTTTGAAGGCAGTTAAGGGTCCTAGGTCCCCTTCCTTGAAAAAACAATTTCCATAGGACTTTCCATAAAGATAAAAACCGAGGCTTCGAGCGCTATAGGAAAAATGAGCATTGACGTCATCGTTTTGAGGCCCGTTCTAGCAAGACACGGGGAGAGGAAAACTCTCACCCTGCTCACTAGTTAGGTATCATCTACGAAACCCCTCTTTTCTATGCGACATAACAAAGATCAGCTGCACTTAAGGCGGGGTACACCTTAACATGGATTGGGTTCGATTGAGTTCGGTAGTCAAACACAATCGAATTCTCACAAAACATTCGAACTTTCGATTGAGTCGATTAGCTTCGATCACGTTCGATTTGAGACTGGACGCCATGGTGATTGAAAAACAACGGTCCATTTTGGATTTGCGGTGGTATTTAGGTTGTTCGATTGAGATCGCTTGGGTTCAATTAGTTCAGGAATCGAACGCAATCGAACTCTTGCACAAAGTTTTGGATTCAACTATGTACCTCCGACTGTGTTCGATTATGGAAAAAATTGAACCCAGTCGCTCAATTGAGTTCGATTACCGAACAGTTCGATTAGTAATGAGCCATATGTAACTCCTTAAAATGCACAATATCCACTTTTAATAGAAAACAGTCTCAGAAATAAAGTTTATAGAAAGACAGTCGCCGCTAGTTTTTCTGAAAGCTTGATTCGCATTTCTCGCCAAGAATGTCACAAGTAGTAACAACAGCCTCGCATAAGCGAAACAGCATTCGTTCATCCACTTTCAGCTCAAAGCGTTGAGAAATAAAAAGAACTGCTCTTGAAAGTTGTAGCGTGGACCATTTCATAACAAGTTTTCAAATAATCTTTGTCACACACAAGAAAGTTATATAACTGTTAACAAGGAAACAGGCTTTCTTCGGATGACAATACCAATACAATACAATACAATACAATACAATACAATACAATACAATACAATACAATGTTCTTTATTTTGAGAGGGTAAATACATGATTAACCCAGTAAAGAGTTTTCTAACACATGGCCCTCTATAAAACAGAAAGAAATATATACAAATAAATTTCAAAAATACACACATACAATAATTAAATTGAATGTAACATTTAAAATGAAATCAAATGAAGAATGATCCTCGCAGTTGTGGACGCAATTTATGCAATTGCGAAAAGAAGCCTGAAAAAAATTCAGGACTTCAACGGGGTTCCGCAGGGTTCAACGGGGTTCCGCAGTTCATATATGATTCATTTCATATATCATTCACATTTAAAATGAAATTGAAAATTAACACAATGTAAAAGTTTTAATTAACATAGTTACAAACAATATATCGCAGCAAACTTGCACGATTAGGAGAAATAGCAATTGCAGTAAAGCAGGAAACGGCATGCATAGCAGCAAAGTTCTTCGAGATGGGCAACGGAATTGAGTTTTTTTTTCTGGCAAATTCTACTGAAGTGACAGTGCCATGTAAGCAACGTGAAATATCCTAATGACGTTAAATTCAAGTCATGCTGGTGTTCGTTGTGCTGGGATACTCTTCGGGATATATACGAGGATTTTCCGAATGCGACACTGGTTCCCTCGGCTGCTGTACTTACAATGGCCTTGCAATTCGCGTTATCTTCGTTTCTCTTTCAAGGACTTTTTACTTGCCTCTCTTCGCCTTTTGTTGATGGGATTTCGAGGGTCAAATATTTCAAAGGTCTCCTCATCCTCGACGAACGCATCTCTGGCTCGCTTGTCGCCAGATTCACACAACAGCGTATGAAACATCCTGGAGAAAAAAATATTGAAGATAAGTCTTATAAGATTGAGCGAGTACGGGAACGCGCACTACGGGCAATATATAAATCAAAGACGGAAACGTATGAAGAACTCCTCGCTCGTGCTAGGCTACCCACTCTATATAACAGACGTCTACAAGATATTGCTACCCTGATGTATAAGGTTTTAAAAACAATCTTGCTCCAAGCTGCCTATCACGACAATTCAAAACTAAGAACTCTCAATACTGCCTCAGAAACAAGGACTTCGAAATACCCCGTTTTAACACTACAGGTTATGGTAAACACACAATAAGATATCAGGGTCCATATATCTGGTCCAAACTCAGTAAAGAATTAAGGACGTCACCAACCCTCGCGATATTTAAGACCAGAATAAGAAAACTTGACCTTTCAGACCTCATTGACAACAATAGCAGTTGCTGCAAACTATGTAAATCGTGAACAGAATCATTTTATATTATTTCATAGTATCTATATTTTATTCCTTTATTCTTGTATACTAGTTAATAGGTATTGACTTTAGTTAGGTGTCCCCAATTAGCTAATTTTTAGCTAAATCCATCGACACGTTAATAAAGTTTTTTCATTCATTCATTCATTCATTCATTCATTCATTCACTACTAAGTGATAAACTGGATCATTTACTTGTGGGCTGTGTAGAGAAGACCTCAAATGTGCTGCTGTTTATTATGCTGTACAAGGTGGTTCTTACTTATCCTAAAGCGTGACCATTCAAATGAAAGCTACTGGCCAGTACTTTCCCTGTTTATTATGATGCAAAAGGTGGCTCAAACTTTTGAGTCTGTAGATGAAATCCTAAAGTGTGACCATTCAAACAGTGAAAGTTACTGAGCAGTACTTTCCTGTAGTGCTGTTTATTATGCTGTACAAGGTGGCTCTAACTTTTGAGTCTGTGGATGAAATCCTCTGAAAGTGTGACCATTCAAATGAAAGCTACTGAGCAGTACTTTCCTGTGGTGCTGTTTATTTTGCTATACAAGGTGGTTCTAACGTTTTGAGTCAGAATGAAAGCTACACAGCAAGTTTTTCCTGTGCTGGGCACTAAGTTGTATCAGGTTATGTTTAAGATCAGTATGAGGAAATTCTGAAGTGTTCCAATTGAAGTGAAAACCACTGAATAGAGACTTTCTAGGCCGATACGTTTCGAGACGTATTGGAGTATGTTTTACAAGAGGGTTTTAATTCTTTAGTCTAGATCTGAACTTTCCAATCAAAGCTACGATTGAGCGACGTTAAAAAATACTGTTTACAACACGCTGCTAAAACGTGTATGGCCAAAGCCGGAGAACGAAACACTACTTATTGTTATCGTTATTAACTAGCTGGGTTTCGCTGCGCCTTAGTCGTTTGTTTATGGTCGCAAACGTGCGCTATCTTTACTTACCATCCTGTGTCATCTTCCCTTTCGTTTTCGTTCTTTTCATCTTTATTGACTTCTTCGTTTCTTCCTCCGTTGACTTCTCAAGTTTGGCTTGAAAGGAGGTCAAGAGTGCTAAGTTCTGCATGGAGGGAAAAAAGACATAAATGAGAAAATTAATGCGCGCTTGACTCTCCTTATGAACAACAGGGCCAAGGAAGAAAGCTTGAATTCTTGTCGCGAGAATTGAAAAAATGACAATATGGCAAGACAATAATAACAATGACAATGACAATGACAATGACAATGACAATAACAATATAGATTTTTATAGCGCCATATCCACTAGCTGAACTATGTGGATTCAAGTCGATTCTAACCGGAAAATTAAATGAAAATACAGGCAGATTCGAAGTTGATTCTTGGGGATAGTTTCAAACTCTTGAGGGGTGTTCTAGAGTTTAAGGGAGCACGAGAAATGAAAATCAAGCAGGAGCAAACGTATGAACTCGTGTTAGTTCTCCTTGAACCTTGATCGTTAAATCGCTCAGATATCGTTTGATTGACATGACACAATCCTGGTACATCATAGTGAAATGAATTTGATGAAAGCAGGCAGAGAGAAAGCATTTCCTGACAATAAAACACCGACTGTAAATATAGAAGTGTTACCTTTTCATCTCGTCCTTCGCCTTTTCTTTTCTGTGCAGCTTTCTTCTTTTCAAGGTAAGTTACCTGTTCAGCGTGAAACGCGGCTAAAACAGCTGATTCTTTTGACTCTGATACAACAACAGAAAAATGACCAAAAGTGGGAAAAATTGCGATGAAGATACAGGAACTAAGTATGTCATTAATTTAGTATTATCATTAACATGATCACTATCGCCATGATCATTATCGTCATCATGGGGAGCAGTGTTGGCGCAGTAATGAGAGTACTCGCCTTCAACCAATTTCAGGTGTCCCGGCATCGATTCCCGGACTTGGCGTCATAAGTGGGCTGAGCTTGTTGGTTCTCTTTCTGCTCCGAGACGTTTTTCTCCGGGTACTCGGTTTTCCCCTCTCCACAAAAACCAACATTTGCCGTATTTGATTCGATTTGATTGTTCTTTATTTCGAGTTGATTTCATTAGTCTCCCCAATAAGTAGAGCACCTGTGCTCGGTTAGAAAGATTTGAGACTTAAATAAAGTGATTATTATCCTCATCATCATCATCATCATCATCATCATCATCATCATCATTTTGGTGACACGGTGAGAGTTTATCTCACTGACACTTCATTATCAAACAAAGGAAAAATTTTGCCTAAGGCCTCTTTTATTTTAACTTACTGTCGTCAAAGATTATGTGCGTCTCTTCGAACCAATATTCGTGTCCAACTTTCCACGGATTTTGAAGAATTCATTCCAAATCATCCCTCACCCTTCTCTTTATTTGGTTGAGTGTTAGAAACGAGTACTGCATGGCCGAAGGAGAAATATTCCTCCATCACTGTAGTTTTTTAGGGTTTTAATGCGCAACACAATTTTTTTTTAATTGATGACACAACTTGATGAGCTTACACGGCAAGTTTGCGCTTTTTCATAAAGAGACAGATCAAAATGCTACTGCAATAGCCCGATATAGAGGAACAAGGGGACAATTCAAGTTAATTTATTGGGATAAAATTTCTCAAATCCAAAAGGAAGAGAAGCTTACGTAATAAGCTTCACAACAATTTAAGAGAAAGAAAAAAATCCGGCAGGGGGCAAAAAGCAAAAAAAGGAAAAAAATTCGCAACCAAAACAAAACAAAATTACAGAGAAGAAAAAAAATACATGTGCAAAGCAGTAAAAACATATTTGACAGCCGAAAATAACGATTGAAGGTTCCAGATGAGCAAGTTTCCTTCACTTAGTTAAAAGATGGCCTTGGAAAAGTAAAGTTTCAATTCCTAGCCTTAACACAAATATTTGATCTACAGCAACTGAACAAAATTGGTATGCTGAAGTTTACACTGCAACCAGGCGAACAATCAGACATGGTTTGATGCTTCTCTGGTTTGAAGATTGATGAATGTAACTTAAAAAGTTACCATTAACGACCCAACGTTTCGGCACTCCTGTCTCGTGTCTTCTTCATGATGTCAGAAAAAAAAATGATCGCATTTTCTTGAAAAAGTTGGCTTTGCTTTGTTGCAGAAAGCGGGAATCCCATTTTGAAGACTATTCAAATCGCTGTAAGTAAAGTTTCACTTCCAGACCTTCTCACCAAATATCCACTGTAGAAAAAAAAATAAATCTATCATCGTCTCGTAAAAGGTGCCTCTGGAATTATTCAGTGTTACAGAATGAAATCGATTTGGATCACCATTAAATCTGGACTTTATATTATTACCGAAGGACTCTTCTGTCAGAATTTGACATATCTAAGAAATCGCTCTCGTTTTCCTGTTCAAAAACGCAATGTACAAGGGACCTCTCCGCTTGATCAACTCCCGCGAGCTACCTTAACAGGAATGCAAATGGTGAGTACCTGGGTGCTTTTTCCCTTCAGTTTCCTTCTTTCTCTTTGTTTCCATCATCTTCCGCTTAAGACGTTTATAATTCAGCACGGGCGCCTCCTGTTCCTGAAAAGAAAAACCAACGAAGTTTCACTATTGATAGCTAGAGAGTTTTATGGGAACATCAGTAATGCCGGGAGGAAGGGGGGGGGGGTACTAAAAACCATTAACACGGGGAG
>JAEMWC010001610.1:0-57500 GCA_016490735.1 Pachyseris speciosa
ACTGCTCCTTTAAACGCTGCTTTGAACTTAGGATACTCAAGGGGATTGCCACTAAATTTCGGAACACTCGGCTCCACAACTTTCACGAAAATTGGAAAATATTGTTAAACAACTGATCAAAGGTTTTGACTTGGGTTTTCTGTGGAATGGGTATCACAGAAGTACCCGAAAACCCTGACCCCCAGTCCATGGGCCCCACTACGGACCGGGTCCATGGTCTACTTTACGGAACGGTCCACGGACTACCCCTACTGAACCCCCTAAAAAACATAACAACAATGATAACTTGAGATTTGATGTACCGTTTGTATGGATAGGCCACTTTTTTCGGCGAAATTTCGACTATTACGCTGCGCAAATATTGCTGCCTCCTTCACTGTGGCGATGTATGGAGGACCGACGTTCTTCGAAATATCGACAACTTGTAAATGAGTTGAGATCTGAGAAAGAGCATGGACTTCGAAAAGACCGATAACTTAGCCTTTGAATAGGAGTGAGGCTGAGGGCGACCTTGTTGTGATACAAAAGGTTCTGCTTTTGATATGTGAATTATTCTGTTAGCAGTAGTTTCCCTTCACTACCATCCATAAAAAAGTCGCCCTGTTGAAGATTTCGCAACTAAATTCATAACTGTCATATAGACATTTGCCGAAGGAGCACTATCTTAATCTCAAGTTGTCATTTTTTTATCGTTATGTTTTTTGGGGGATGGTGGTGGTGGTCAGGGGGGGCGGGGTTCAGTAGAGGGGGGTCAGTAGGGGAAGTCCGTGGACCGTAAAGTAGCCCATGGACTGGGGATCAGTGTTTTCGGGTCACCCGGATATCACACGCAGGCTGCTTTTTGTACCACTTGACTTAATTTCCCCTTTTACACGCTGCTTTGTTACATCGCCTGGATTGGTCACTTCGAAGCGGGATGCTCGTCAGCCTCAGCATTCTGAACGTTTGGAGCGGTCGACTCCATGCCTAAGCGCGGTACTGTCAACTGGTAATTCACCAAGCTCTTCATCGATGATATCCTCATTGTTAGATACGCAATCCTCCTTCGCAAGGGAATCCTCGTACTCATACTCGAATTTTGATTCTCCAGCTTTCTTTCTAAGGGCCTGTTTACATGGAGGGAGGGTGCCCCGGCTAACCGAGTTACCCGCTAAGAGGGTTAAAACATAGCCCACCTTTACATGCAACTCACCTAAGCGGGATAGTCAGTTGGCTACATTTTGAGCGGTCGCTAAGTACAACAACAAGATGGCGGACAAAAGAAACTTTTTTAACGGTAAGTCCAATTTTATGATCACTCGTTCCGTTAGCGGTCGCTCTTTAGTGTGTAGGGTTGCTATTTTGCACTCTGTTAATTGATCATTGTCACCTGAGGAAGCTGACTTTAAAAGTTGACCTAGAATATATCGCTGCTTTCAAGGTCTTCTTACCTCAACTAGCCGGCATAACCCGACACGAACCGTTTACATGGCAAAAAGCTAGCCCGCCTAGAAGGGTGCCCCGGGAAGGCAGGCCACCCTGTCTAGCATGTGAACGCTTCGATGCAATTTCTAAAGAAACGCATGAAAAGTTGGCCCTCCCAGAGTAGCTCGGTTAGCCGGGTAACTTCGTACCCCTAAGCTCTCACACATTGGAACGTCGCTCTGTTTCGACGCGAATGAGTTTCATCTTGCTCGGCTATTTTTAGCTCAAGCGCGAGCTTTTCAACCTGTAATTTCTTCCTTAAAATTGAACTTTTACTTGACTTGGATGAGGCCGTAGATTCTTTGGACGTAAGCAGTACTAGTGTTTGTCGTGCTATGCAGCAAAAGTCGGGTATTGTAGTCGGTATTTTTGCTGTAATAGTTGGTGTTATTCACACATTGTGATGACGTTCTGACAATTTAAACAATAAATAAATCATGAAAGCGAAAGCGGTATTTTCCACCACACATGCGTGGTTAGGATGTAAAGGGTTGAGACAAAGGCTCTGTAAAAGAGGCTACCCTCTAACACTCGTTTTAAAGAAACTCCTGACTGAAGTTAAGTTCACCTACATTAAAAAAAAATATCTTTAACCAGCCACCGATTGAATCTTACAAAAAGGAAAAGTCATTAAAGGACATTCAAGATTGTCCGCACAAAACGTCCTTCAAATTGAACAGAGGATTAAAGGAAGAACTGGACCTGATATCATCTTGGCTCCGAGCCAAGAAGCTCTCTCTGAACTGAAGCTATGTTATTTGGAACTTACGGAAGGCTTTCCAATGTTGACATTTTTAATATTACAGTTGATGGTCAAATTATTAAGCGTGTCTATGAATTCAAGTATTTGGGAGTTGTTTTTGATGAGCATATTTTCGTGCAACGCTCATGTAAAATATGTTTTCACGAGGGCTGGCAAGAGGGTGGGAATGTTAAGTCGCATTAGAAAAGAATTTGACTACTCATTGTGCTAATGTTATCTATGCCTCCTTCATCAGACCTGTTCTGGATTATTGTGACACAGTTTGGAACTGTTGTGGCGAGGGAACCACCTCCTCCTTAGAGGCTTCAAAGACGTGCCGCAAGAATTATTTGCAAAATGAATTATAATAGTGATAAGGCTGTAGTTAGTATAAGGTGGAGCACCCTACAATGTAGGCGTAAAGATAATGTTTTTAATCTTGTAAAGAAAGGTATTGCTGATAGATGCCCGCAATTGTTTAGAAATTATTTTACTTTTCACAAGAGCATATGTAGTCGCAACACCAGGCAAGGAATTACCTTTATTTTCCGAGGGTTCGCACCGAAGCCGCGAAACGTTGTTTTAATTCCCAGGGGGGGGGGGGGGGGGAACTCGCAGATGAAAGGGGCGGGGATGCTCGTCGTCTCGCTTAGGGGTGTAAATTTCGGATTTTGGTCTCACTTAGGGTGTTCTGGGCAAAACGCCATTATATTAAGCCGTTAAGGTCTCGTTTAGGGTTGCACGAATATGATGAACTGAAGATTTATGACGATGCTTTTAAAAACTACTTATGGGTAAAAGTATTAGATTATAATGTCTTTGCCATCATTAAAACTCACGGTATTTTTCATTTGTCTGTGTTTAACCCTTTTACGCAATTTATGCCAATTATCGATTGCCGACAATCGATAACTTTCCGTGCTTGGTATATGGAGATAATTAACTGTATTACAGCAACAACAGCGCCAGACACATCCTGAAATAAAGCCGATTCCGGATTAAAACCGTTTAAATGAAGTCATTGAAACGATCCTTTGCAATTTCGAGTAAACCTCGTGCTCATGACGTTGTTGAAAGCGAGGAAATGTAGGTGAAAACCATGAAATTTTCATGTGCACCAAGGAAACGCAATAGACATGAAATTGTACTCCAATTTGGTCAGTGACATAAAGCTATTGCGCCATTACTGTTGCTTCCCAAAAACCGCTCTCAGCTTAAATTATTCACCCACAGCGTACCAAAAACAGTCATTTTGCCTTGTTTCTAGGGTTAGAAAAAAAGCAAATTTGATATCACAGCTCACAAGGAAGTCACCTTTTTTGGCGGGAAATCATGGCTACCGGACGTGTTTCTGTCACGTCCGCTTAGTTTGCACAGTAGACGCTTCTCTGGCATGTAGTTCACTCAAATTACAGTATATGATCTTCCAGAGCAAGAAATACATCGTCACACACGATAATGCCCGCGACAAAACATAAGAGAGGTGATTCGTGGCTCAGTTGAAGAAGAGACAAGCACCGCGAAGAAGACAGCCAATATGGCCGCCGACGATAGCCCGAGTACCAAAGAATCTATTGATACGATAAAAAAACAAGAGCAGCCAAGTCTATTCGAAATCAAGCAGATGTTGGTGGATATTCAGATCCAAATAGCGGCAGTACTCACGGAAAATGTAAAGTTTAGGAAGGAAATCCAAGAATTGAAAGATTCTGCAAATTTCAATGAGAAGGAGCTCAAGGATCTGAAAGACTCCTTACAAAAGACAAAGGACGAAAACAAAACCTTGAAAAACTCACTGGATGAAACAAGGAGAGGGCTAAAAACGGTGAAAGGGACGTTTTAGAGAACAGAAGGAGGAAATTGATCAACTGTGGTCTTCGCTCGACCACCTGGAACAGTACACACGCAAGAATTCGCTAGAAATACACGGGATACCTCGAGAAGTTTACTCGGATACCGACACGGTTGTCATTAAAGTACAAGGAACGCGTTAAATTGAAGCAGGTTAAAATCTCTGATCTCCGCCTAATCCAAGCTATGCCTCTACTGGACATCAGCATCGCATTTTTACTAACGAGAACCTCACAGCTTATAGGAGAAGCTTGGTCGTCCCACAGAATCAATTATGAAGAGTTGTGAGACGGGGCTTACGGTTTATCGTCCTTATCCGAGAAGACTAGAAAGTCTAACCATTTGCAGATACCAGCAGGCAGCACTTTCTCCTCAATTATTTAAAGACCCTGAGTGTTGGTCCGGCCGGGGTTAGAACCGACTACCTCCCGCACGGTAGTCCGGTGCTCTACCACTGAGCTAACCGGTCGGCGGTTATAGGTATATGTTAAGACCTCGCCTCATGGCGCCCCAGTAAGAATGTTTTCAGAAGAAGACCTAAATGATTTATAATTTATTTGGAATTTGTTACGGCTGGAGCATCCTCGGAGACCCAGGGGCAGATAGTCGGGACTGGACAAAGATTCGGCGCGCGGGACAAGTGAAAGTTTACAAGACAGTCGGGAGAGCCCCTGGAAACATTTCTTTATCGGACTCGTTCCAGAAGCTATTGAAATCCAGCTTTGTGATTGGGCGGAAATTTTCTGGCAAGGAATTTTTTTCTACCCAATCGGCGATCAGCTTATATATCGCACTCCTTTCGTGACTCCTTACACCAACAAGTAAGCGGTCAATCTGCTGTTGACCATATTTTTAGTGGTTCCACTTGTCTCGTTCGTTCGACAGATTTATCCTACGAGGAACATTTTGGTGGCAAGGGACCTACAAAACCCAGAAATCCACAAATTAAAATTGAACTCAAGCAATCTTCGTCCCAACCCGACTCTCTGCCCCTGGGTCTCCGAGGATGCGGCTGGAGGAAAGCGTCTCTCGATTTCTACGAATTTTTCTCGTACCAAATTATCACTTAACCTTTTTATATTATTATCAGTTTGGTCATATGTCTTTTAGTCGGTATACACAGGGTTTCTCTTTCCCTTTAAGTTTATATGTGGTGTATAGTGTAGTTTATTGTAGATGTCTTATTATAATTGTTTATAGGTAGTTTGCACGTTACGTCATCGCCGCCATGCTGGTGGACGTAAACAATACATCTCTCATTAGCTCCTTTTGTTCGTCCACCAGCATTTGTTCGTTTCACCATTGTTATCTGTGTCTCTTGAGATTGGCTGCAAACCACCTATACGTTTCTCTTTGCACTAAATGTTTTATTTCATCAGCTCACTTCGTCCATCGGTCCCATGGGGGGTTAAATTTGATATCTTACTTCGCATTTGCGTGCCCGGCTATTTGTGCGTTTTTTTGTTTTTTAGCGTGCACCTATCACCTCTACTCCCAATTTATTAAAGAACTGAGGCCCATCAGTATCCAACTGTGACTATAAAATTGCAGCGAAGTCCATTGCTAATCGTATAAAAAAAATACTACCGAAGATAATTAATAACGATCAAACCGGTTTTCTCAGTAAAACAAAAAAAAAAAACAGATTTATTGGAGAAAACATCAGGCTTATAAATAGCATTATTGACTTCACAAATATGAAACAAATCCCTGGCCTCCTGTTATTTACTGATTTTGAAAAAGCCTTTGATAGCATAGAATGGTCCTTCATTGACAAAACACTAAAACATTTCAATTTTGGAACGTCTTTAGTGGCCTGGATTAAACTGTTTTATACAAATACAAGCAGCTGCATTCAAAACAATGGATGGTCTTCTGAATATTTTAATTTACGCCGTGGTGTAAGGCAGGGGTGCCCGCTCTTTCCCTATCTTTTTATTCTATGCGCTGAAGTCCTTGGTAATGCAGTGAGGTATGATAACTAAATTCGTGGTATTAAAATAGGCACCTCTGAATGCAAGCTCTCACAATATGCTGATGACACTACGATGATCTTAGTGGCTCTGAGAACCCCTTCTACAGAATCCTTTCTTCACTCGACAACTTTACATATATATCTGGTTTGAAAGTTAACTATGAGAAAACTGACAAGGATACTTCACAAATTAATGTGATCAAGTAAGCTGAAGCCACTCAAAAGGCACTAAGGCCACAAGGTAGCGGGCATTACCCCTTAAATCTACCAAAGCAAAGATTGAGCCCAAGCATTAGCAGCCATGGACAGCTGTTTCGGCCTTGTCAGGCCTCATCAGCATGGCATAGCTAACGCTCAGGCTCAAGTACCCACATATCAATAAAACAAGCAATGAAAACGTAAAGCTTGTGGGATGTGGCTGGAGTGACAAGGATACTTCACAAATTAATGTGATCAAGTAAGCTGAAGCCACTCAAAAGAAAACTGAAGCTCTCTGGATAGGTGCATGTACAAATTCTAACAAAGTCATCCCTTCAAACAAACCAATATCTTGGGCGGAGAGCAAAGTCTATGCCCTAGGCGTTTGGTTTTCGACTCTCAGAGGCAATGATATTTATGTTAATTTTACTGAGAAAATTGAGTTGTGTCAGTTCTGTATGCATATTCTTGCGCTCATTCCACGGTGCATATATTGAACGTGTGATTTTTACACCTCGCAGGATCAAAATCTCCTTCGCGTCACAGATTGTATCTTACAAGAAGGAAAAATCACTAAAGGACATCCTTGTCCGCGATAAACTTCCTTTAATCGCACAACACTCATAAAAGCGATTAGTTACAAACTTGAAGAAAATTTGCATACGATCACCAAAACTGACTCCAAACAGCGAGCACAACACATCCGAGTCTACGAACAACTGATCACCTACATCCTGAAACTGATCACCATCCCTCTAACAAACGTAGATGCAGAGGACTCGTAGCCTTTAATAAACGCAACATTTATGATCCTGGAAAACTAAGCTTACATAGGCGACGTTTGCAGACGAGCTGCAAAAATTAGCATGCCTCTTTGAAATGAATTTTCTGGATTGAAAGTAACTCGATCGAGCATTCAATGATCTTTAATCACAGAAAAAAAAAACCTTTTAAACCTTCGACTTGATGTACAACGAAGTAATTATGTGATCACTTACCCACAAGCCGATCCAGACGCCAAAAAAGATAAAGTCATACTGATAAATGATGCCATCAACAAGGCCAAAACAGAACAACAAACTGCCAGTGACAATATGACCAATGGCGAGGCATCGCGCCATTGTCACGACCATCTTCGAGTTATCCGCCATAACTTGACTGAAATCAAGAGTGTGGAGCTTTATACGAACAGCCCTACTTTATTAGTCTTTAATAGCCTGTCTTGACCGACTACTAATGTGACCTGACTACTAATGTGACGTCACATAGCAACGGATTCGCACTTCGCGTGACTGGATTGAAGCAAGGAGAACAGATATCGAGAAAGACACAAAGCTGGGGCTTATATCGAAAATATATACTATCTTAATTAACAAATAAAGCCTTACCGTGATTTGTTCTGTTATAAGGCACGCAAGGAAGTGACAAGAGCACGAAAGAAGTAGGAAGAAACACGAGGATACCTCACAAATTAATGTGATCTGGTAAGGTGAAACCACTCTAAGTGCACTAAGGCCACATGGTAGCGGGCATTACCTCTTAAATCTACCAAAGAAAAGACTGAGCCCATACATTATCAGCTAGGGACAGCTATTTCGGCCTTGTTAGGCCTCATCAGCATGACAAAGCTAATGCTCAAGTTCAAGTATCCACATATCAATAAAACAAGCAGTGAAAACGTAAAGCTTGTGGGATGTCGCTGGAGTGACAAGGATGCCTCACACATTAATGTGATCTGGTAAGCTGAAGCCACCCTAAGGACACTAAGGCCACATGGTAGCGGGCATTACCCCTTAAATCTGCCAAAGCAGTATTATATATAATGGGTGTTTTGCGACGGGTGGAGCTGTGGAGCCGTGCATGGAGTTCCACAGTGGGCCGCTATGTTAAGGAAAACAATACTTCAAAGGTTGTAAATAATAATAATAATAATAATAATAATAATAATAATATTTGTTTATTTCCACCATTCGCAGATTTCTCTGAATTACAGGTAGGGTCAGGCAAAGCACTTACAAACATACAATTATAAATATAAACATATAAATATAAAAACATAAATATAAAACGTCCTATATTGTTAAGTCAACTCAATAGTACTATTATTTTCTTTGAAAATGTTCAAGCAAGAGTTGATTATGAAAGGAACATCTAGATCTGTTCATGGTTGGATGTAAACAATTATGGGAAGAATAGATTGGTAGTGGTTGAATGGTTTTACGACGTATGCGCGACGTATGTTAATTATAACCATAGTCATCGTGTGGTATCCCTGTAATAAATGAATTAAATCACTCAAAGGAATAGTAATATGTTATTTTTAAACAACGGAAACAGTACTTTGAATAGAATGGAGTTGGTATTCCGAGGTAGGATGGGCAACCGCGGCTTTTTTAAATTTCTGTTTCTATTGACCGTCCAAGTGAATGAATGCGCCATTGTTTTCTTTGAGACTTCTGATTTGAATATTATAATAAACCGAACGCGGCCGTTACAATTGATTGCGCACATACAAAGACTCCCAGGCCATAACCGAACGTGGGATCTCAACCTCACGCGTGTACCATTGTGTGTACGATTTGACGTTATGTGCGGGAGCCATTCCACTTATCCTACCGGGGGGCTGCTTGTTCGCCTAAACGCAAACAAAAAAACTTCTTGAGTGCCTTCGTCACTTCCTTGAGTGCCTTATAACAGAACAAAGCACGATTAAGGCTTTTTTATTTGGTTTATAATAAAGACTTTCTTAATTTCCTCGCGCATTCGGCTTAAATTTTCTCCTTTACAAATCCAACGAGTGGCTTCAGCCGTGCATCTGTACTCTGATAAGGCAAAAACAGATCAGTCACAATCCTTTTTAGAATGGTTCAAAACATTTTATTGGTTAAACGCGACCAAAGCTGTCAAAATGTTAAACCATCAAAGTTCAGAAACAATCAAAGTGCAAGTTAGTAGTGGAAGTTGCCACTCGGGGCCCTAACCAATTACAGAGCAGTACATATTAAGTAGGTGACAAAATCGAGAGGGAGGGGTGGGGCATGTTCCTGAGGGGACGGGGGTGAAATGAAATTTTTGGATGGAGGGGAGGGGTACGGGGGTGGGTCAGTAAAATATATATTTTTATTTGTTTTAGTTCTTTTTACTGTTTAATCTTTATTTTATTTTTTATACATATTTGAATTGTATTTATAGTCGTGGAAACAATACAACTTCCTTTAATTTTCCAGACATGTTTCGACGGTTCATCCGTCATCATCAGTGTACAGTTTTGAAATCGCCGTTGACTTTATAGCGCGCGTGAAATTACATTGCGTTTACAATATTGCGTGCTAAATAGTTTAAACAATAGACATAGAGCGACTTACAAGGAGAGTGTCAGGTTTATGTGTTTCACCTGCTGATTGAGAGTGGGTTTCTGCCATTAGATATGCATGGATTCCTTAAGCCTCACTTGATATTTAGTAGCTGCATAGTCCAGAATCTGGAAACAATCCGTTGAACAGGATGCTCGACAAGACTCTGAACTCGGCAGATATTTGTGAACATGCGAAGATCCATCCGATAGTAAGTGCTCGCGCACCCGCGTGGAGAAGTGGCGGCGTGTTTCGCCGACATAACAAGCGTTACAGCTTGCACACGAGAATTTATACACCACGCGTGTGCGGAGCCCTTTAGGGATGGCATCTTTCCCACTAAAAAGATCTTTGATTTTGAAAGTAGTAAAGACTAGTTTGATATCAATAGGCTTACACAATCGATTAGCAAGTTTGCATATCCTTCTCTGTGTCAAGATGCCATCCCTAAAGGGCTCCGCAAACGCGTGGTGTATAAATTCTAGTGTGCAAGCTGTAACGCTTCTAGTAGAGACAGACACTAGAATTGTAGCGAAAATAATTCCAAGAATCGGCTTGCGCATTTGTGAAATTCAATCGTAAACAGAAGCAGATAAAACACTAACGGAAATCGGTTTACTAACAGTAATTGACGGTCAATTGTAAACAAACACAGTCACCTGTAATTACAGCGAAAATAATTCCAGGAATCGGCTCGTGCATTTGTGAAATTCAATCGTAAACAGAAACAGATAAAACACATTATCGGCGAACGACGGTCAATTGAAAATAAAATCAGCTTACTGGTTGCACGTGGAGTTATGGATGGTTTTCAGCCTCGCTTTCATATTGTTTGCCTGTTGTCACACCACTCATATTTGATTGTGACAGCCATTCTCTTTGGCAACGCGTGATCGCCGTTGAGTGTGACAACCATTCTCCTTGGCAATGCGTGGTCGGCGCGGAGTGTGACAACTATCCTCCTTGGCATGGCTTATTGGGTCAGCAAAGTGACAAATTTCATATCTGTGAAATGTAAATATTTAACAATTAGATTATTCGCTTTCAATTTCTATCGCGTGATAGCTGATGAGGGCGCAGCCCGAATCAGCTATCACTCGCAGAAATCGAGAGCGAATAATCTAATTGTTGTAGTATAAATCTACTAGTCTTTTAAAACTAAACAAGTAAATTACCTAAATTCTCCTTGCAGAAACTTTGAAAACCCGAAGAAGCGACCCCCACTTTGTTGACAACCGCTACTCACTATCTATCACAGAATAGATAGCAAGTAGCGTAGCCAATCAAAGAACGGCATTCGTGATAGAACGCTGGTAGATTTATACTAAAATTGAACAGACAGCGGCGCAGAGAGACCCCGACTACAATAATAGTTCATTAGATGTTGTTGTTGTCCCTCAAAGCTTACATGCAAATTTCAGTCAAACAACTTCACTCGGGGATTCACTTGCAAAACATTTTATTGTGTTCAGCATTTGAGTAAGAGTAGAATACAAACATCAACTGTAGAGAGAAGAAATGTCTTTTTAAATTTTAGCGCCACAGCGAAACATAAACATGGGGCTAAATGATGGTTGAAAAACTATTCTATCCATTTGTCTCTTAAATTTCACCGAAATCATTTTTAACGTTACAGTTTATGAAGTCGTATTCTGTTCCCATGGGCATCTCGCTTTCTCAAGGTAAAGCAGCCTTTGTTGTTGGTAGTGAGAACTTAAGTGGTTTGATTCAACTCTCAATTATAGGTAAACAAGAGACAGTTTCAGTTGTTTGAAACGGTCAATTGAGGAGCACGACTAATGACGAATTACACGTTTCTCGACAGAGAAAACATGGACTTGAAAATTAAACAAAAAATACAGAGACTTAAAATGCAGTGAATTCGAAATGAATAAAAGTCAACCCTATGTCTTTCAAGCAATTCCAGTCCAAACACTTTATTGCATTAGCAAGAGCTACAACAAAAGTGCTTAATATGGTTCGTAAGCCCGTTACTTAGACTTACTTAGACGGTTTTCGATTTAATAAGGTTCCCACTGTCTGTTGCTCCTCAGTCTTGCCACTAATGGAGTTCTCGCCTTGTACGACCTTTTAACACTTTTGCGGATGGAGTCTGGCGGTGTTTCCATCATCCATGCATGTACGGAAATTTTTGTAGGTGACAAAATCGAGAGGGAGGGGTACGGGGGAAATATTTTTTTTGTTTTTTTAGTTCTTTTTACTGTTTAATCTTTATTTTTTATACATATTTGAATTGTATTTATAGTCGTGGAAACAATACAACTTTCCTTAATTTTCCAGGCCCTAATTTTGGTCCATAGCCAAAATTAGAGACTACTCGCTGTCTACATTTTGAAATTGAAAAACCGTGAAACAAATAAATAGTGACAGTCTGACGTTTGTCCTTTCTGAGCCAAATATTAATAACAAACGGTGTTGGTATACAGAACGGGAAAGAAATAACCTTTTTATAGAGCTCAAAAATATATATTGCAAATTATGAAATTCTGTCATTGTATAACACAAATCCTAGGGAACAGGGTGGATTATGGGAAACTCATCTTAGGGCAAATCTGGCCAAATATTATTTTCATTTAAAACCGGCTCTTCTTATGAGATACTGAATCATCGTACAGTGTGGAGCTCTGTGCGATCAGCTCCTGGATCCACTTAGCAGGGCACTTGATTTAAATACCCCCCTTTATTATATCTCTCACTTAGTATGCTCGCTGTGATTGGTCAATTTTGCGGGCCGTATCGTACAGTACAGCCCACTTGACTTTAACTAGACTTAAACAACTCAATTATCAATTCCTCCGACAAACACGTTGGACGAGTTACGGCGACCCCTGGACGCCCCTCGCACGACGCGCGTCAAGCAAAGTCACACCATCCATCGTGACGCAAAAGTTACCAACTCTCCACCCAAGCCGCCTACAAAGACTACCGTCTGGTCTACTGCAAGCGAGCCCTGGACCCCACCACCTAGTTGAAGTACCCCTTTGTCTACGCTGCCCTATCGTCCGACGAGGAAGACTGGACCGACCAAGACCAGGCCATTCTCCTGGCTCTTCTGTCCGACGAGTGAAAAGGGGACGGGCAGGTCACCAGGACCCCACCCACACGTTCCCTTTTGTCACTTAGGCTTTTTTCCTTCCATTAAACAGCCTTGTTTTCATTTTATTTTTCTCTCTCTCTGTCTCACTTAAGGTTGCCTTCCCCTTCCCTTTCACGTGACTTCCGGTGGGCGGGGCCTGTCCACACCCTCTCCACCCCGTTGCTATGGTGACGTTATTTTCATTGATAGCTCATTTTGATAAAAACATCGAAAGTGTCCCATACATCTGCTAATATATATTACAAGAAATGATCTCTGTCGTCTTGCACTACAAATGTTGGGGAACAGGGTGGATTATGGGGAACTTCCACATATCATATTTGAAGCAAATATTTTAAAATCTGCTCTTGGTGTGATTTTGAATCCCTGTGTAATAGGCGTTCAGTCTTTTCAGGGGCAAAAACTTATTATAAGAAAAGGCTGACAATCGAGTAAGATGGCAAAGGAAATTAAATAATACAAAATTAAATATAAAGGTTGTCATTATGAGGCGGTAGCCGGCAGGCCCGTGTACCTTCCATCCATTCAGTGTTCATAAAAATCATAAAATGAAAATAAAAAATAGAAGCAAAACTAAGTGTTGGTGTTTAGTGATCGTCAGGGAGAGCCATGATAAATGGAGGGAGACTGGAGCGAGAGAAAAAAGAGCTCACAAGAGACTGGGGGAGGCCCGCTCGATTATTTAGAGAGGATGGCCGAAAAATTCAATAGTGGAAGCGAGGCTTTCAAGAATATGCTGATTAAGAACCTTCCAATGCAAAAATACTATTTCAGTTACTCCATCCTCTCTTAAAGTAAACGCTCCATAGAAGGGAAGTCATCAAAACAGACAACTTTTCTGCAAGTTTATTTGTCGTACTAAAAAGATCTGCCTTATTATAGAGTTGACGTACACGAAGTTAAGCGAAAAAAATTCTTTTAACCAGCCACAAAATCGTAAATATGAGCACTTGCACATTTTCCGTATGAAGAGCTCCTTGATAACTATCTACATGACCATAACTGTCATAAGAGGTTAAACCTGACAGCCACGAGGGGATTTGCGTGCGTTTATATGTGTCCCCAATTAGTTTGTTAAAAGCTAAATAACTAGACACTTAAATAAAGTCCTACCACTACCACTACCACTACCGCTACCGCTACTGCTACCGCTACCACTATTGCTACTGCTACTGCTACTGCTACTGCTACTGCTACTGCTACTGCTACTGCTACTGCTACTGCTACTGCTACTGCTACTGCTACTGCTACTGCTACTGCTACTACTACTACTACTACTACTACTACTACTACTACTACTTTAAAATATGTTATTGCAGCGAGTGTTATGGCAGCATGTTTTCATAATAATAAAAAAAATACACAAAAGCTAAATGCCAGGTTTTTGTTTCTTTCGTCTAACTTGAAACGGCCTCCGACACCCCACAGCCAGAATCTGTAAAAAAGAAGATTGGATTAAATTATAATAATTTGATTGAACAAGGCGCTTACACCTTTGCATTTCTTTCAAGAAGGTGCAGCAGGTTGACTCGTCTAGCTTATTATTGCTGGGTGAATAAAATGTGAGAAGTTATCATTAGGAAATATTGCTGTTGTCACGGTGTAATTATTCTTAAGGTGAGAATAGATACTCTGAGTTATGCAATGTTTTCGAGTGGTATACCGTGGAATAATATCCCACGAGTTACTAGCTTTTCTGCATTCTGATTGGCTGCTTTTATATGGCACGGAATTGTTTAATTAGAAAGTAAATGTAAACTGTTTAACAGAAACACAATAAGAATCTATGAAGAGTTGTTTCAGTCGTCCAAAGGGTCATTTTGCTCTTTTTACACTTGGAGTGCTTATTTCTTTCCGGACCTGATCTTGAGAAGGTGAGTAGTATGTTAGGGATGGAATTAAGCCTCGTTTTGGATTAGGTGCCTATGGATTAGGTGGATTAGGTTCCTAGTCAATGACATCACAATATGTCTTCCTCCATACTAATAAGTGTCTTCCTGCTTACTAATCAGTGGGTAGATTTACTAATGAACGTCACTCTAGTACAATAGCAACAATAGACCTGCCCAGACTTGCCCGATCTCTTTTAACCCTGATTGGTCAGTCAAGAATCTGTTATGTGTTCAAAATAAAAGCGTGAATTTTAACAAGAGCGTCATTCCTTCATTCAACTTGAACTCGCTGGAAATTTGAAAACTTTGTTCGATTTTCGAAACGTTAATTCCGTTAAAAATGGCTTTTTTCACCAACATTGTTGATCTTCACGCTGCCTTGAGCGCTTGTTTAACTGTCCGCGACTGGGAGATGTTGGCGGAAGTCGTTCAGATCCCAGAGAATTTTGTTCTCTTTGCGTTTGCGCGATTGACAGAATTGACTGTGAAAAATCCCGATGATATCTGACCTCTCAGCTTTGGCAATGAGAGACGTGAGAGAGAAAATAAATTCTTACCTAACTTTTCTTGTTTTCCACTCCGTTAGTCACGCACGCGTTATGCAAAACGGATCTCAACTCTTTCTCTCAACCCTATATTTGCATACAAACTCAAGAGAAGTCCATGTGGGAGCTCTACCATCGAACAACAACAATGGACGGTCGGAGCGCTTAATTTTCAACACGCGACTAATGAATGTTTTCGAACAACACGTTTCTTGAGACATTATTCCTTTTATTAGCGAATACTGAAAGTGATTCAAATACACAGAGATTTGAAGTGAATAAAAATGCATTTATTGACAACGAAAGCTCCAACAACTATGAAATGTTAGCACAATTAAAGTATCAGGAAATTAAGATGCAATCAATCGTCTTCGTTACATTGAGAATACCAAACAATAAGACTGAAGTCCCCTTAACAAAGAAATAAACTCCAATAGAAAAACACACTAGATATTGGTTTGAAATACATTCGTATTGAGAGCAAAAACATAGTATAACAATCAAAGTAGGTCTAGTCTTCATCTTGTGGAATGGGTTGCTTCACAAACAATCGATTAAGCAAGAATTTCTGCTTATCGATGGCTAGTTCTGTCGATTCTAGCAATCGAATCCATCCGTATCTTTGAGATCTTTTTGGGTTTCCATCACTTTTTGGAAGGTGTAATCTTTCTTCATCATTCGCATCCAGATACTCTAACAGTACTTTTCTCAGTTCTTTTCTGTAGAGATGAAGTAGAGCGTTCTGCGCTTTAAGGTGCTTTAAGGTGCGTACTCATCGACCAAAGCATTGAACTAGACCTCGTGGCGTTCCTTAGCTTCATCAAATATGCGCGACCAAGGGTTTAAGTGTTCTGTCACTTCTTGGGAAGAATCCGTTTCTTGGCTAGATTGAGAGTCTTCACTATCTTCGCTATCTTCGAAATTTCCATTACCCCGCTGAAGAAGGTAGCCATTATAACCGTCGCTCCAAGACATTTTTTGGTTTGAACAGCACGAGCTTTGGCAGCAAACTCAACGACAAGTGGAGCGCCGCCTTTAAAACAAGCAGTGAAAATGTGAAGCGTATGGGATGCGGTTTAATGTGACAATCTACTGGTACTGCAGGCGGTGTTACTAAGCTCTCTTCTCTGTGTTCGGCCGTTCATCGTCTCCATACAAAGTGAGCCACTCAGGAACTGAATCTGTTGTTGTTTTACAATGTTTGATTCTTTTGGCTGCTTTTCCAACGCCTCTTGGTAGAGATTTCAGGGATTTCTTTACTCCTCTTGGTGTTGATAACTGATGGACA
The DNA here is from genome assembly GCA_016490735.1 of Pachyseris speciosa. Lineage (NCBI taxonomy): Eukaryota > Metazoa > Cnidaria > Anthozoa > Scleractinia > Pachyseridae > Pachyseris > Pachyseris speciosa. The sequence continues at coordinate 16,427 of JAEMWC010001610.1, forward strand.
ATCGTATCCTTTTCCTCTTCCTGCGCTGATAGAGGTGTTTCACTTCTTGAACGTCTTAATTCCTGGCTCCTCTGGCTGGATAGATCATCACTTTAACCTTAGGTTGTAATTTCGCTTCTTGTAACCACTTTCTTCGATTGATATAATGTAATTCATGTATATCTGTGAGATGATTAGACAATTTAACGAGATATCTTGCTCCACGATTCGGAATTGGACAATCACGGCACACGCGTTTAGTCATGTTAACAGTTCGAGATCTCAGTAGAAATAAAACCATTTCAGCTAATTTTATTCGAAGGACAAGAAGGACACAACGCAGGATGAAAAGGACACAACCCAGGACGAAAAGGACATTATAGGGACAAAAGGGACAAAACGAGATCATTCAGGAGAAAAGGAGACAATCGGGACATTTGAGGCCTTTTTTCTTTTCAGGAGGTTCTCTCGCACGTGGAATCACGCGAGGGGCTACCGCGCGTCGAGTCAGATTTCAATCCATGAAGCCAGTTGATTGCCTGCTGCATGAAATGGCTTTTCTGCATTGGCTTCTTTTATATGGCACGGAATTGTTTGATTAGAAAGCAAATGTAAGCTGTTTAACAGAAACACAATAAGAATCTGTGAAGAGTTTTTCAGTCGTCCAAAGGGTCATTTTGCTCGTTTTACATTTCGAGCGCCCACATTATTCCAGACCTGATCTTGCGAAACCATAATCACCATATCATAAATATCTTACGCACATGTTAGAATGTCCGTGATACCTGTGTGAAAGACTCGTCGTTCACCACTCTAATTAAGTTGAAGCCATCTGAACATTTCAAACAAACTGACCTGTAATTTAAACCTGTTCATTCAGTGGTACGTATTTTCCGAGTTTATGGGAAGGAGCGTCAGCCTGCTGAGGTAAAAACTCTGTGGTTAGTGATGCTTCAGATGCCGTCGCCTGCCCAAACTGAGGATAACTAACTACCTACCGCAACAGGCACAGGTTCACCACCACCGCTTGCTTGCTGTGGTAAGAATACAGGGATTCCACCAGGCCCTTGGGTCATGACATGTGGGTTTGCTTGTGCTGGTATAGCCACAGGAACACCATTAGGACCTTGGGTCACGTATCCAGTAGGATCATTTAGCAAAATTCGTTGTTGCTGGTATTTAAATAAATAAATAAACAAATAAATAAATAAATAAGTAAATAAATAAATATGAATGAATGAATGAATGAAGAAAACGATCATAGGATTGCTGTGTGTTTGCTGATAACTGTCAAGCATTGTATTACGTTAACAACAAGAATTGTTTTTTCAATACGTAAAACCACGGACTGCTGTGACCCGTTACACCCGTCCGCTATAATTGTTTGGTTGTTTGTAGATTTAATAGTAGTAGAGCGTTTTCATTCACGTGACTACTGGCCATATTGGTTTACTGAAACTAAATAAAGTATTTGCATAAAACAGAGTTCAATTCCCAGAGGTTTAGTTTGGGACACCAACATGGCCGCCGTTTCTTTGCCTGGGGACACCAACATGGCCGCCGAGACGACATGTGAAAGCACTCTATAGGCTTGATTTTGTGAAGAAGGGTAAGAAATAAAAGACGTGATTTATTCAACACTGCCACACGAAAACTCGGAAAAACTGAATCACCGCCTTTTTAAGTTATTACTAGCAACGCATGAAACTACTTATTCGTTAAGGCGCGCGCGACCTTTTAACGTACCACGCTTCAAAACCGACCGTTTTAAGAACTTTTTAATATCTCTTAATGTCTTAAAGCGAGCATAGTTTAGAGTTTCCTTTTTTAGCTGAGTGGATTCTTTTAATAATTAGATAGTTAATAATTAGATCTGTGTAACTTTATTATCTTTATTATGTAAGTAAATACGCAATTCAGTTTTCAGTTTTTTATGAGTAAATAAACATATAATGATTTGAATATAAATGATGTAAAATGAGATTTTTGGTGGTAGATATTTTTGGTGACATTGGTGGGGGTGATGTGAGGCATTTCTGTAGATTTTTGGTGACACGTAGGAACGGGACGTTTGAGGCATTCTGTAGAATTTTGATGACAGTGGTGGGGGAGGTTTGAGGCATTCTGTAGAATTTTGGTGACAACTATGGGGGAGGTGTGAGGCATTCTATAGAGTTTTGGTGACAGTAGTGGGGAGGTGTGAGGCATTCTATAGAGTTTTGGTGACAGTAGTGGGGAGGTGCATGAGGCATACTGTAGATTTTGGGAGACAGCAGTGAGGATGAGTTGTGATGTGATTCTGTTGACTTTGGTGACGTTGTGGATTTTTGCTAGCATTGCTAGGAAAAGGGGGAGAGGTATTCTCGACAGCTCACCTGTTCTGTGATGCAGCATGCGCAAGGTTTCATCATACAGCAACAAATTGCTGCCCAGATACCGATCACAAACTCAGCAATGCCGAGAACCAGTATGATGGCACTGATCGCCATTTGTCCAAAATACATCTCTCTCGAGTGGTACGAGTCATCGTAATAACTTGCAAAGTTTATTTCCAGGCTATAAAAAATGATGATTATTCCACCCATCACTGCAGAGGTGATGGAGAAACCCATGAACACAGCAGCCTAAAGAGTGAAGAAAAGCAGAAAATAAATGCTACTACGCAATGTTCTTGTTGTGTATATTTCTTGTTTTGTACTCACCACTAAATGTTACGTCAAAATCCGGGTAGTAATTTTTCGCTTTAGATTCCTTAAACAGTGGTGACAATTGGCCAAACTAAAACACACTGATAATAAAAACCGAAATGACTCCAGAAGTTAGGGAAGAAAGATTCACTCATTCGTCATAATCTCCTGTCAGTGAAGTGCGTGTGAAATGTACTGTTTGTAATCCAGTGAACATTCGCGAGGGGAACCGAACGCTAGCAATGTGGGTGGGGGGAGGGGGATGGGGAGAGACCTAACCTTAGAAAAAGTAGGTTAGAGAAGTTAGTACCCCTACCTCCTCCCTCCAAACAATGATATCAAAAAACTCAGTAAGTGAAAAAAAAAAATAAATAAAATAATAATAATAATAATAATAATAATAATAATAATAATAATAATAATAATAATAATAATAATAATAATAATAATAATAAACTTCCGCTGTAAGACAATTATCGGTCCCTCTTTACACAGCTTTTCAAAACTCACAAACACACTCCGGCTTCTTGTGTTCTCTCGGCGACTGCCAGGAATGCCCAAACCTCCTGTGATGCACGCCTGCAAGGAAAAGCATCATGAAGATGATCATCGCTTAGATTAATTAGTATCTGCCAGAAGCTGGATAAACTGCCTAAGGTGTTCTCCCCAATACCGTTGAAGAGTGCTGTATCGTCCCTGTTAAAGTTTCTTTTAGTCTTCTCTGATCGCTCGCTTTTTTTCTCCCCCCACGAGTTTTTTCGTACTTCCTGCTCATACTTCGTATAGGCGCGTTTAGATTTGAGCACGAATACGAAGTGGAGTACGAGTACAACTTTTCAAACCTACTATCATGGACGAAATTCCTTGGGACAGTCAAGCAAAACTGGTAATATTCGATGGGTTGACTGTCAGTCCAAAAACAGTGCTGTCAGTTGTAAATGTCTGTTACAGGTCCCTCCCTCCCCCACCCAATAATTGATAATTGAAGTTCAGAAAAAAATTGCCGGTACAGGTTATCATACATTGGGGGGAGGGCCCGGCCTCGTGTACTTTGGATCTCGCGCCAATCGTTGTTTGGCGCCTGTGTTAAGAGCCACAAGTGATAATTTGTCCCAAGAATTTTGTTCATCATTGTACACTAGTTTCCTTGTTTTAGAATTAATTTCGCAACTCCCTTGGCTATTTCAATTAATGAAAGACTACTATAGCAAAAGACAAAACACAATGTTTGGCGTAAACATTAAGAGAGAACATTCCGCGATCGGAGTGACCACTTTGCCGCGCGACTTAAAGCTCCCCCAACGCCTATGAAGCGACGTTTCCGGTGAGGGCTGTTTTAGGACTAGTAAGCATTCATTTGGTTTACCGTATCGGAAGCCCTCAAATATGCTCCAGAATATATTTCTATTGATTGGATATCAACAACAAAAGGAAAGACCAAATTAGGTTAGTAAGCACCGTCATTCTTCAATTATTTAACCAGCATGGTCCTAACACAACTTTTCAGAGTGAAGTTTCTCAAAAAGAATGATAATACATCGCCTCGACTCGTACAAGTGCAGGTGCAAACAGATCTGTTTCCATAGTGATGTTGAGCGCCGAAGAAAGCTCTACTAGAGTACTTCATTAATCCAAACAGGACTCGCTATATATGACGCCCGCCAGTTCGGATGTGTGTATCTCTGCTCCCTGACAATGAAAAACGTTTGACCCACTTTGACTGCTTTAAACACTGCAAATTCCATAAATTTAGGCTGATGGGAGATCAAGTTGAAGTCCTTTGAAACGGGAAAATAACGAGTTGCAAAGCAAATAGCTGATATTATGAATGATTTGAAACCTTTGAAACGCGGAGCAGCTGTGAAGACACATATGAAACAACATGGCGCCAATGCTTTTTAAGGGCCTGTAGCGACAGCTATACCTGGCGAACCACCGAACCGGAATGATGTTCAATATCTTAGTAGCCTGGAACCAGGCTCCGCAGTGACGTTACGAAGCGAAAAGAAGGGCCGTCGTGAAAAAAATCGGCGAGAGAAGCGAGGTGAGCGGGGGACTTGGGGAGGGGGAGGGGCGGCGCAGCCTGGAGACATGCCTTTCATACCGCCGATCCATGATACCAGATCATCATGCACTGATTGGTGAAAGTGCTCAATGCTGACAGATTACGGATGTTAGAGGGGCTTGTTGACACTTGAAAGTCATGCACGCGTCGTGTAACTTCAGCTCAGGAAAATGGCGTCTTCAGGCGTTCGGCTGTCGAATATCGATTTTGAGCAAGTGATACAGGCGTCTTTACTAAAATTTCCGCTTATTACTCGGCTTAAACAAGAGCAAAAGCTTTGCTTACAATCGGTGGCAAAAAAGAGAGACGTGTTTGGGATTCTCTCGACTGGTTTTGGGAAGCCGGTTTAATCTTTCAACTATCCCCCCTCTCCCTCCCCGAAAAAAACTTGGAAAATGGAACGCTCGACTGTTATAGTCGTGTGTCAATAATGAAATTCATAGCCGCTTGCATTGTCTCCTCAAGTGTGGGGGAATTTTCCTCTAGACCATCTTTATTTCGCTTCGCCGAAAGTGTTACGCCAGTCGAGGATCGGAGCGCAGTGGATCTCTTTGGGTGTGATCCCAAACTTTCCTTCTCGAACAGAACACTGCTGAGCGATTCTTGACCCTGGTCTACAGGCTCAATGCAACGGGTTACAAGTTTTGTAAACGACTGCCGCAGTCGGACGACTTGTCTGGCACAAGACAAGCCAGTTCAGAATAATCCTCTCCATGCACTTATTTATGTCCAAGTGTTTCTAACTCCTCAACTAAAATGACAAACTGTTGCTCGGGATCAACAAACAACTCTTTGTTGATTAGACTATTACAAACTGAGGCGAGGGGCACCGTTTCGTGAAAGCGAAATCAAAAACTCTTTGCGACAAATTCACTCTCGCTGCAGTCTTTTCTTCCGCGTAAAAACAAACGTGCGCCGATTTGCTGCATTCATGCAAAGAAAGATTCTTGACGTCAACTCTTTGACAGTTTGATCGACTTGTTGACATTTCCATTACACTTTAGAGCGGATCGGTGGCATAAAAGACATGTCTCCAGGCTCCGCCGCCCCTTCTCCTCCCCTAGTACTCAGCTCGGCTCGCTTCGCTCGTCGATGTTTTTCGCCAAGTTCCTACTTTTCGCTTCTTCTGTGGAGCCTGGTCCCAGGCTAATATCTTAGCGACGGCCATGCTTAACTTTTGGATACGCGGAACCACACAGAGGAGAAGTTGGCGAACATCGAGCCTCGGATTCGACTGGTGCCAGACAAGGTCTCTAAAATCGCTGAGGCGATGACATTCAACTGTACAGTTACCAATACAACCTTATGATGGTGGGAGTCCCTCAAGAGGATGGTACTGAAACCGCGGGGAGAACACGGTCCAGCCTGTTTGCGTGGAGATCTTTCTAATGTTGCAGATTTTGACATTGACACAGCCCACCGTTTACCAGCAAGAAATAGCCGCCTAAGACGGGAATCAACCCAGAGCAAATATTAACCTATCATTTGCAAGTTTACGCGCCGAAAAGCTCAAGATGGTGTCCTAGCGAAACGAAGAGAAACAAGACGCCTTAATCCGATCTGTGTTTTTCCTACTGGCTGATCATGATTTGAGGATTTCAATCTACTGTCTTCTAATTCCAAGACTGCAAGAGTTACTACACTCCGCTTAAACTTTTTAGGAAGAGCATAGCTTCAAGCACTGCTGGGCGAAAGATACAGCAGTCTTCCTACGCAAGACCGACCAATTACTAATTTTTAAGTTCAGTCGCTTGGAAGACCTCGCAACGCTACTTGTCCTACCGCAACTGTAATCCACTAATGAACGATAAGTACTTTATTATAGTGTCATAAAACTATCATTTATCCTAAGTTCTTATTACTTTTTTTCTCGTTTGCAGGATGCATACTATACAGTCTTATATTGCCTTGATTGTTTCTGAAAATGTCGAGGACAAATAAAAAAGTAAACAAGTCTGAAATTTCTCACTATCGATGTCTCTCTCTCTGTCGATGTCGCCTTGCTCCATGGACAATTTAATAATATTCTATCGGAAAATCATCAACCAACCGAACAAAATATGAACTCAAAAAATTTATTTAAAAATCAAATACAAAGTAGATATTTCCGTCCAGTTTTCGATTGTTTTCAGTAGGCAAAATCGAAATGGCATAAAATCCGACTCTTGTTTTTCATCCAGTGTAGAGGTTAGTGTAGTCACTCCAGAAGGTTATCTTTTCTTTCTTCATCATCAGCTCCTTTGACAGTGTTTTCAGCTAAACGTGCTGCTAAGAGCGCTCCCATGAGCTCAAGCCTGCAGATTGACTGTGCCTACCGTGGCGCAGTTCGTCCTTTCCTAGCGAACCAGTCTACACTCCACCCTGCTATCCTCGAACTCTCGCTTTAAATAGGCACATGTACCATAGGTATCCTGGCTAGCATCACAGAATACTTGCAATGAGGTTTCTCGCACAGGTTTGTTTGGACTGAGGAGGGCTTTAGGAATCTTTTTTTTTTTTTACAATTTTTTATTTCAGTTTAAATTTAACAATATTATACAACAATGAAATACAACAATAAAATACAAGTTGGACTCTTAGTAAGAAAATTACAGATTGAAAGAAAGAAGGATTTTATGCTAAAGATAAAAAAAAGGTTTATATTATAAATAGCCTACTTTGTCACCAATTCGCTATAAAAACAAACACACACACACACACACAAAAAAGAAAACAAAAAACACATAACAACAACAGCGACGATTGAACAACAGACGAATAGACTTATCGAGTTGGTGTGAGCAGCACCCATTTCTTTTGAAAATAGTCCATCGCGTTATTAATTTTCCTTTCTGTTTCGTATTTGAGAACAATTTTGCTCTTAAAGCCTGTCATTTGAGGATAAATTTGGTTTTTTCTGCAGTCCCACAAAAACAATTTTCCAATTATAATGAAGTAATTAAGTAAATTAAGTAAAGGGCATTGTAACGTTATTTAACAAATAAAAAAGCCTTAACCGTGCTTTGTTCTGTTATAAGGCACGCAAGGAAGTGACGAGAGCAAGAAAGAAGTAGGAAGAAGCACGAGCCGCAGGCGAGTGCTTCTAACTACTTCTTGAGTGCTCTCGTCACTTCCTTGCGTGCCTTATAACAGAACAAAGCACGGTTAAGGATTTTTTATTTGTTTTATAATAGAGTATTTCTTAATTTTCTCACGCATTCCGCTAAAATTTTCGGAAAACTTTATTTTCCAAACTCTATGAGTGGCGTCAGCTGTGTATTTGTACTCTCATAAGGCACGCCAAAACAGGCCAATCACAATCCTTGTTAGAATGGCTCAATACATTTCATTGGTTAAACACGACCAAAGCTGTCAAAATGTCAAACCATCAAAGTGCAAGCTGTTTTTTAGTCTAAAATCGCGATCAAAAAGCAAATTGTTCCGAGAAATTCGGCGGAATTTTGGCTCATGCATTCGCTAAAAAAGGCGTAATGATCAAGAGCTAGTTTTAAAAGACACTCAGGAGGGTGAATTTTCGAGTGAAAAAAGAAAATGCAAAAGATTTTATTCGCGAAAAGCTTAAAACTTGGATCGCTTACATGGCGCCCGGCGTAGCGCGATTGTGTGGTTGAAAACAAAATGACGATTCCACGGCATCTTGCAGCTCACCAAAAAGGGTCACAGAACAGTTTACCATTAATGGAAGGAACGAGTAGCTCAAACTTGGAGAACGAAGTTCTTTCTTTGGACAGTCCGTTTGCTATGTTTACCGATGCGTGTTTTTAAGCGGATGTGTTTTTTCAAGTGATGGAAACCTCTACAACGACAGGTGAATTAAATAAATTTCAACTTTGAACATTTGGTTTAATTGTTGTTACTTTTGTTCAGGACTGAAACTCGTATTTCTCTCTCGACTGGATGTAAATAGTTATCATCTACACTCGTTTTGGACGCAAATTAAGAAGTAAGCTTAAGCTTAGTTCAACTATTTTTTCGTTTGCTTTGCGAGCGAAGAGTGATTTTACTCCGCTTGGCTGACTGTTTTTCGACGTGTCTCAGCAATGTTGAGAAAATTTTGCCCTTATGTTATTAACACGTAACTGGAATTAGTCCTCGAAAACCAATTGTGTTTTCAGAAGTTGCTGAAATTGCCCTCGTCGCTGCGTGACTCGGACAACTTCAGCAACTTCTGAAAACGCGCTTGACATTAAGCTTAATCCTTAATTTTTAATGCTGTTATTTGTGGTGTTACTCGCAGAAACAAGTTCCAAATCCATTGAGGCTAACCGCTCGTTTTCATACACATTTTCTAGGTCGTACAAGACGTCTGAGTCAAAATAAAAACCGAGGGAAAAATTCAGATTTTCATTTGGGTCTGGCGAGACACTGTACTGCCCGCGCATCTGTACTCTCATTAAGGCACGCTGTTTAAACCAATCGGAGCGCGCGTCATATCGAAACTTTATTATAATATTCCATATAAAACATTTTCCAGCGAAAGGTGTACCTGTCGATTTGATAAAAAATACCAATAAGACTCAAAATCAGTCCAGAACTGCCTGGTATGTGAACACTGATAACAAAAATGTGGCTTAACGTTTCTGATTGAGCCTCGCAGAAACTGCACAAATCATTTGGCCTAAAACCAATTGTGTAATTTTGTGTTAGTGTAAAGTATTGAGGTAAGAACTTTGTACTGTAAGGCCTTGACATATGATTCGAAGGCGACACGGTGAGGTAAAATAAAAAGTGCTTTAGTTGATCAGAGGAGAAGTTGAAATTCCTTTGCAATTTGTAGACTATATTAGACGCCTGCTCTTTCCAACAAGAAATGAATAATAATCTTTTGAGTTCTTTTCCATCACTTCAAAGACGTTGTTTTCAGTCACAAATGAAAGGGATGTTATAGACGTTATAGACGGTGACTTATTGATACCTTTTAAATGGGGTGGTATAGAATGACGAAGACCAGCCCACTGCAGAAAGTTAGTTTTCCCCATTATCTTTGAGAACTTGCTGTAAGATTGTCTGTTATCAAGGTCCAATAAAAGATTATACGTGTAAACAACTCCAGAATCAAAGTAATTTTTGTAAAAAACTGGTCTTTTATCTATTCGTATTTCTCTATTATTCCAAATAATGTTTTCCCAATCTTTTTCTGAAGCGAAAGTTTCGCGAAATTCTGACCACCATAACAAACGTTCGTGGTAAAATTGAGAAGAAATTATATAATCTTTAATATCGTAATTACAATTTATGAAGAAGAAGCCACCGAAAGGTTGCAATTTGTATCGTAAATATCTCTTCCATAATCCATCATTATTATTGAAAATTCTATTTAACCATGCTAATCTTAAAGACTTCACCATGCACTCTAAGTCGATCATTTTTAGACCACCCTCCGAATATTCATTTATTGTTGACACACGAGTTACCTTATCTGTGCCGTTCCATAAGAATTTAAATATCATTTGATTGAATTGTTCAACCACTTCACTAGGTGTGGGTAACAGAGAGCATATGTAAACGAATTTTGGAATAAGAAAAGATTTGATTATTGTAATTTTACCTTATATAGATAAATTACAGCGGTTGCATTGAATCATGTAAATGCAACCGATGTAATTTACAATACATAGGAGAAACTAAACGACGTTTAAAAGACCGATTTAATGAACACCCCGTACCATAGATAACCCTAACATCAAATCTAAACCTACCACAGTCGCGGAACATTTCCTCTCCTCTCCTAACCACACTGCTAATGACATGCAATTAATCCCCATTGAGAAAATATTTTCTAACAGAGACTCAATCCGTAAGGCCAGGGAAGCTTTTTTAATTTCAAAAGGCAGAACAATTGATCCTGAAGGTCTTAACATCCGCGAAGAAACATATTAGTTAATTTTTTCTTATAAGTTTATCTTTTTTAGACCTTTTTTCTAGTATTTTATTTTACACTGTCAATCATTTTAGTTTTACGTATTTCCGGTATATAAATACATAAACACCCCTTCCAATGTAAATTCTCATTGTACCTGAAGAAGGCTGGTTTGGCCAGCCGAAATATAGTACACAAAACTTAAAACCATTCTACGTTGTATCGGCCCTTGCTTTTATACTTTCTGTTAATTCTTATGTACGGGTCCGCAAATGATCTCAGGACCGCAAATGATCTCGGACCGCAAATGATCCCCAAAATGGACCGCAAATGATCCCGGACCGCAAATGATCCCCATATTGGACCGCAAACGATCCCGAGCAAAAAATAAGGAATGGCATGGATTGATATAAAAATGACACACAAAAAACACGTTTAATCATTTTATGAGAATTATTCCATAGTTCTTTTTTTTTTTTTTTTCGTTTTTAGTGGAAAATATGTGATCTTGCGTGACGTTCTGTCTTTTTGTTGATTTCAGGACGCCGGCTGCATAGTACAGTAATTGATTTTGTAAAGACACTTGTGATCGTGGACTGCGAGTTTCGTTTCATGTCTTCTGTTTATTGTGTTGCACATCCCAGGACGTTCGAGAACATGCTTAATCAGATTTCATTTCTGTCTGGTATATGATCAACGCTTCGGTGCACGTGCCCAATTTCAGTGAAAATCGAGCATGTATAAATTAGCCTGGAAACAGGCTTCGCAGTAGGATTTTAAAAGAGCGAAAAGAAGGATCGTGGCGAAAAAAATCGGCGAGCCAAGCGAGCCGCCAGTTCCCCGCTCGGCTCGCTTCACTCGCCGATTTGTTTTGGCCACGTTCCTTTTTTTCGCTCCTTAACCCCACTTCGGAGCCTGGTCCCAGGCTAGTATAATTCAATTGTATAATCACAAATACAACGGAGAATTAAAATACACACGTACCCGTAAAGAAATAACTGAAAAATTGCGCAGTTGATTTCGTTATCTTTTAAAATAAAAGTCTTTTGTTCAATGAGCACTCTCATTTAAAATCAGAATACTAGAAGTGTTTCTTTCTCACATCCATGGGATCACCCGACTGGCCTGAGGCAGCCGAAAAACGCTGTGATGTGGTTGAAATCGGAGCAGGGGTCAAAGATCATCCGAAACTTGTCACCGTCATGTGAGTTGTGACTCCCACGCGTTCGGAAAATATGGCTAAACTGTCTTGTTCTTATTTCATTGGTATCATTTGTGAACGTTCTTGGAGTTACTAAGGATAAGAAAGAACACAAAGATCTCTAGAAACGGAAGGAAAAACGAAATAGGTTTGGATCCTGGTGTGATAACACTGATTGACTGCTTCACATCGGTTGCACAAATTGTGTGACCACGTTTACCTTTATAAAATTAATCAGATGATGATAGTTGTGAGCCATGATTTAAGGCTTTGATTAAAATAATCGCAATTCATGCCAATTCCCTATCCATACCATTTCACCATCCATGCCATTCCAATTTTTTTTTCGGGATCATTTGCGGTCCAACATGGTGCAATACAGGGATCATTTGCGGTCCGGGATCATTTGCTGTCCAATTTGGGGATCATTTGCGGTCCGGGATCCTTTGCGGTCCTGGGATCATTTGCGGACCCGTACAGTTCTCCTTGACGAACACCGCGTTCAAGCGAAAAAAAGTTTGACGCCATACCGTTGTTTATAGTGCAACTTTGTATGTTCTTGTAGAACGTTTTCACCCAGCGAATAAAGTCTGGCCCGAAGTTAAATATCTCAAGGGACTGTTATAGAAAACTCCATTCAACGCTATGAAAGGCCTTTTTAAAATTTATAAATACCAATAGACCTGGGATGTTTTTCTCTGCAGTAAATTCCATTATATCATAAATCGATCTAATAGTTTCACCTATAAAGCGATCCTTAACATATCCTGTTTGATCACAATGTATAATGTCAGGTAATACAATTTTAATTCTTGAAGCAATTGCTTTAGTCATTATTTTTGTGTCCACATTAACAAGAGAAATTGGACGCCAATTTTCAATTAGCGAACGATCTTTTCCTTCTTTTTCAATGAGGGTAACGACTGCTTGTTTTTGTGAACAGGACATTTCGCCCTTGTCAAAGCATTCATTTACACACCCGATGAAACTATCACTAATTAAATGCCAGAACTTTTTATAAAATTCTATTAGAATGCCACCATTCCTTCACAAGAACATTTTTGTTCTACGGAAAGTTTTGGTATGTTTAGCTCTCTTAGGAATGAAGAAATGTTCTGAGCGACATTCTGATCTCTGTAACTACTTGTATAAAGTTCACGGTAGAATTTTTCCTGTCCATTAATATGCGCGTTGGGTCTGTTTCGATTGTACCTTTTATGTTTAGTTTCCTTATATGTTTTTTAACATGAGTTCTTTTTCTAAGTTCAAAAAATATTTCGTGCTTTTTTCTCCATTCTCATGCCATCGAGCTCTTGCACGTATTATTATTCCTTTTGTTTTATGGTCGTAAAATGACTCCAGTCTCTCGCGAGTTTCATAATAACGGGTTGCTTTAAAGTCATCTGGATTTCTTTCAAATGCTAGCTTTGCTTCATTTAATTCTTTTTCTAAAGTTGATTCTCCCTCGTTCCTTTGCTTCGCTCTTCTTTTAGAGTGACAAATGGCATGAGCCCTTATATTAAATTTAATCCATTCCCAAACGCTACGATCATCTGACAGATCTTTCCGTCCCTCATTAGTCCATATTGGAATCATTTCAGTGATACTATCTATGTATTCTTCATCGGTCATCAAAGAGCAATTCATCTTCCAATGACCCGGCCCTTTAATCTAGTTTTGAAGCTTTCCAATTTCTAAGAAAATTGCATCGTAGTCTGTTCTTATAGCAGGGTATAGCAGGGGTTATATCAGTTGATCGTACTAAATCATTTAAATTGTTCGAAATCAGCCAGTAATTCAGCCGGCAAAATATTCTAGGGGATTTTTGACTCCATGTGAACTAAGATGTGAAACTCATTGTCTCTGGATTTTTTTAGTCTCCATATATCTACTAGATCGAGTTCGGTTTGTAAACAGTCAATGCAAGTTGTAGCTGATTTTCGCTGATTTAAAATGCCTCCACGCTTATCAACAAGAGGATTGAGAGGACAGTTAAAGTCGCCTCCCATTATGATATTTTCTTCGGAATCCAGATTTTCATTCCTTAAAATAATAAATTAGAAAAGTGCTACTAAATTATCAGAAAGGAAATCAGGAAAAACGGATGCAAGGTTAAAATAGGTGATAATTGAAAATGCTGCTCGATATCGTAAAATACTAAACGTGTAAGTCAACAATACATTACTGTAAGCTAAATTCCAAACAAAACAGATAACTAAAATTTGCAAAAACATAAAACACACACACGAAAAGGGGCACACACAATATACACACGCAACACTCGACACAACTAAATTTCGTTTGGTGAGCCGACCGGATAACATGAAATAGTTATGTTATGCCTCCTAAAGACCCGAAAAATATAATAAAAGCGTATGTACTCACGTCGCTGCAATATAGACAAAAGTGTATACTTATCTCAAATTAATTAAAGAAGGAAACCAGTTCAAGATCAGAGACAATTAACTTATGCCTTGTTAGCTCTAGGAATCTTCACCTCATCAAGGTCTGCCGCTTCTCTGCACCACGCACGCCATTCTCGAAGATCAGCCTCCCTTATCTCACGATCCCAGTCATACTTCGTACGATTCAAATTCTGTAGGATGGTCGTCTGATTGAGAACGGTAGCAAGATTCCTCGAGGATCCCAAACTGAGAACACTTGGCTTAGTGCCTCTTTGTAGTTCCAGCATCTTCTCTGAACCCAGTAAACTTCAGCATATTCTCCTCAGCGTCCCACGTGGTGCCTAACGCTCTGTCTGTCGGTAACTTATTCTCACTAAACTCAAGAGATCGTGGAGATCTGTCCTGCTCTGGGATGTTTGCCAAGACTTCTGGATCATTTGTTATCCACTTGTGTAAATGGACGCCTCCGTGACGCAGTAACTCAGTCATTTGCTTCAACATTTCTATCGCTTCTTATCCAGTATTGGTGGATGGAGAGCCATCGTCCATATAAAAGTGCTTCTAGACTGCTTTTACGCCCAATGGAAGATCTCCATTCTCGTCTACCTTACGCCTCATTATGTAGTTTGCTCTGAATGGCGCGGTCACTTCTCCAAACACTGTTCTTTCGGTCTGATACACGCTTGGTTTTTCTTCTGGTGATTCTCTCCATAAGAGCCTCATTGACGGCTTAGTTCTTTCAGATAGACGCAGCATGTGGTGCATTTCTTTTACATCTGCAGCCATAGCAATTCTCCCTTCTTAGAAACTGAGCATAACTCCAAACAAGGAGGACAAAAGGTTTGGCCCCGTATAGATCTTATCGTTCAGACTTAAGCCATAAATTTCGCCGATGCATCGTACTCTCTTCGTAGCCGAGCGGGTCTCTTGGGGTTGATAATAAACCGATCTGATAAATACCAAGTCACTTTGCTTTCTCTTTGTACTTCATCTTCACTTAGCTTCTTCACGTATCCCTTCTCAACATCATACTGGGTTGACTTAGGGTATCTGTATCTATTATCCCAGGATTAGTCTCAAACGTCTTCTCTGAGGATTTTAGCCTCCGCTTTGCCATGCCATAGTTGTTGGGTAGAGATGGCTCCTTCTCTCCCCACAGCGGTCCGAACACGTACGCATCTTCGCCGTCAATTTTGACTGTTGTTCGCTCCATCAAAGAAAGTGCTCGCTTGTTGTCAATCTAACGGGTTGGATTTGCTACCTTTACCACTCCTAAAGTTTCTATCTCTGACTGAGCCACGACCAGCCGCTTTAACTCTTCGTCGCCACCTGCACATCTTTCTTGCACTTTGGTGCTTTGGTCACCTGGTAACCAGTTAGTGACTGCCCAGCAGAGTGGGGTCTCAATTGCATAAGGCACCCTTAGACACATAAATGATCTGAAGTTTTCACAATTCGTTTAGGCAGACTTCAGTCTGAGTTGTTAGCTCCAATTATCAGTTGCACTGCATCATGCAGATCCAAGACTTTCAGGTGGTTATATTCATACTTGATCGCCCACCACTTCAACTTCTGATATGGACCATTCAGGTTAGGAACTGTCTTCACATCTCGCAATAGATACTTAACTTTCTCTTTTCCAACTCGAGCAACACGACATTTCTTGATATGCTGAGAGGTAAATGTTTTCTGTGAATTAAAGGTTTGATTTCAAGATCCACCTCTTTGCCTTCAAGTCCTAATGTCACCGCCATCCATAAGCGTAGTATTACAGTCCAAGTCACGCAATGCCATTACTTCCCGTTCCCATTTCTCCCCAAATACAACTACCGGATATTAATACCTCAACCAGCGCACGACCACCAACTTCACAACCTCAGCTAACTGAATGACTACGCTGCTGACGCAACTCCTCCTCCTGATTTGATGCAGCCTCACTCTCCTGAGGAGCAATCATTGAACCCTTATCACTGTCCAGCGTTGGCTGTGTTTCTTCCTTTGCTCTTCCCCGTTGTATAAACGTCAAGTCGACTTGGTGAACGAGTGTGTGGTGGCGCATGTTACAGCCCTCAACTTTGCGCCCACACCACCTCTGACCGAATTTGGTCGTCTCCAATCTTTCTTTTCCAACAACCATCGCTGTTTTGACTCGCTTATTTTTGCCTCCTTTTCCAGTCAATTTGCAAATGACTTCCATGTTGACAACTGTGGATTTCCTTCCATAAGCTCAGCCCATTTACTACAAAGGCGCACAGGAAGTTTGCCAACACAGGTCTCGGGAATTTGTGACTTAAGCTCATGAATAAATAAATAATCAGTTTATTAAGCCCTTTGGTAGTGTATAACACTAAATTACAAGGGAGGTGGTCAATTCTACACAAAATAGCATAATTACACTTGACACAGAAGGCAAAAACAATTAAACCCTATTATAACAGTGAGTAACGAAACTACTAAGGCGGTCCGTTCTGACAAGGCGGAAATCAAAACGGGAACAACCAGACCTCAGCCCATACCCATGAGCGACACTCGTGGACTGTGGCAACAGGTGTGAGAGGAAACCGGACCCCTTGATGTTAGATATAAAACGCCTGCAAGCTTCATCACGTCATCATGAACGAAGCCATGTTCCTTGTATACACCGATGAGCTCTGAGACTGTTTCTTGTTCTTCTCTGTAGCATCGTAGACTTCCCTTTTATCAACCTCTACGTTAAAGGAGCACCGTCACCGGGATTTTTGCTGTTTTTGGTTCAATTCTGCCAAAATTACTGCCTTTTATCTGTTATCGTGCAAAAAATGCTTCTACAGAACCAAGAAGATGAATTCAAATGAAATTTTAGCAAGAAGAGCTAGCCATAATAATTTTTTGGTGATTTTTCAATGCATAGCTTAAAATTTGGAAAAAAAATGGCAAGGTTTTTCATACTGGCAAGGTTTTTCAAATTTCAATCCATTTCCATCCTCGTCATCTTACACGGAATACAGATGTTTATGGTGTCAACGCAGTACTACAGTCTTTGGCAACAAAACTAGACCATTATTTTAAGGTTTCCACTGATGCATTAGCAGTTTTAAGCTTTTTAAAGTGATGGTAGAATTGCGTGACACTGCTCCTTTAAACGCTGCTTTGAACTTAGGATACTCAAGGGGATTGCCACTAAATTTCGGAACACTCGGCTTCACAACTTTCACGAAAATTGGGAAAATATTGTTAAACAACTGATCAAAGGTTTTGACTTGGGTTTCCTGTGGAATGGGTATCACAGAAGTACCCGAAAACCCTGACCCCCAGTCCATGGGCCCCACTACGGACCGGGTCCATGGTCTACTTTACGGAACGGTCCACGGACTACCCCTACTGAACCCCCTAAAAAACATAACAGCAATGATAACTTGAGATTTGATGTACCGTTTGTATGGATAGGCCACTTTTTTCGGCGAAATTTCGACTATTACGCTGCGCAAATATTGCTGCCTCCTTCACTGTGGCGATGTATGGAGGACCGACGTACTTCGAAATATCGACAACTTGTAAATGAGTTGAGATCTGAGAAAGAGCATGTGCATGGACTTCGAAAAAGACCGATAACTTAGCCTTTGAATAGGAGTGAGGCTGAGGGTGACCTTGTTGTGATACAAAAGGTTCTGCTTTTGATATGTGAATTATTCTGTTAGCAGTAGTTTCCCTTCACTACCATCCATAAAAAAGTCGCCCTGTTGAAGATTTCGCAACTAAATTCATAACTGTCATATAGACATTTGCCGAAGGAGCACTATCTTAATCTCAAGTTGTCATTTTTTTATCGTTATGTTTTTTGGGGGATGGTGGTGGTGGTCGGGGGGGGGGGGGGGTTCAGTAGAGGGGGATCAGTAGGGGAAGTCCGTGGACCGTAAAGTAGCCCATGCGGACTGGGGATCAGTGTTTTCGGGTCACCCGGATATCACACGCAGGCTGCTTTTTTGCACCACTTGACTTAATTTCCCCTTTTACACGCTGCTCTGTTACATCGCCTGGATTGGTCACTTCGAAGCGGGATGCTCGTCAGCCTCAGTATTCTGAACGTTTGGAGCGGTCGACTCCATGCCTAAGCGCGGTACTGTCAACTAGTAATTCACCAAGCTCTTCATCGATGATATCCTCATTGTTAGATACGCAATCCTCCTTCGCAAGGGAATCCTCGTACTCATACTCGAATTTTGATTCTCCAGCTTTCTTTCTAAGGGCCTGTTTACATGAAGGGAGGGTGCCCCGGCTAACCGAGTTACCCGGCTAAGAGGGTTAAAACATAGCCCACCTTTACATGCAACTCACCTAAGCGGGATAGTCAGTTGGCTATTTTTTGAGCGGTCGCTAAGCACAACAACAAGATGGCGGACAAAAGAAACTTTTTTAACGGTAAGTCCAATTTTATGATCACTCGATCCGTTAGCGGCCGCTCTTTAGTGTGTAGGGTTGCTATTTTGCACTCTGTTAATTGATCATTGTCACCTGAGGAAGCTGACTTTAAAAGCTGACCTAGAATATATCGCTATTTTCAAGGTCTTCTCACCTCAACTAGCCGGCATAACCCGACACGAACCGTTTACATGGCAAAAAGCTAGCCCGCCTAGAATGGTGCCCCGGGAAGGCAGGCCACCCTGTCTAGCATGTGAACGCTTCGATGCATTTTCTAAAGAAACGCATGAAAAGTTGGCCCTCCCAGAGTAGCTCAGTTAGCTGGGTAACTTCGCACCCCTAAGCTCTCACACATTGGAACGTCGCTCTGTTTCGACGCGAATGAGTTTCATCTTGCTCGGCTATTTTTAGCTCAAGCGCGAGCTTTTCAACCTGTAATTTCTTCCTTAAATTTGAACTTTTACTTGACTTGGATGAGGCCGTAGATTCTTTGGACGTAAGCAGTACTAGTGTTTGTCGTGCTATGCAGCAAAAGTCGGGTATTGTAGTCGGTATTTTTGCTGTAATAGTTGGTGTTATTCACACATTGTGATGACGTTCTGACAATTTAAACAAGAAATAAATCATGAAAGCGAAAGCGGTATTTTCCACCCACACATGCGTGGTTAGGATGTAAAGGGTTGAAACAAAGGCTCTGTAAAAGAGGCTACCCTCTAACACTCGTTTTAAAGGAACTCCTGACTGAAGTTAAGTTCACCTACATTAAAAAAATATCTTTAACCAGCCTCCGATTGAATCTTACAAAAAGGAAAAGTCATTAAAGGACATTCAAGATTGTCCGCACAAAACGTCCTTCAAATTGAACAGAGGATTAAAGGAAGAACTGGACCTGATATCATCTTGGCTCCGAGCCAAGAAGCTCTCTCTGAACTGAAGCTATGTTATTTGGAACTTACGGAAGGCTTTCCAATGTTGACACTTTTAATATTACAGTTGATGGTCAAATTATTAAGCGTGTCTATGAATTCAAGTATTTGGGAGTGGTTTTTGATGAGCATATTTCGTGCAACGCTCATGTAAAATATGTTTTCACGAGGGCTGGCAAGAGGGTGGGAATGTTAAGTCGCATTAGAAAAGAATTTGACTACTCATTGTGCTAATGTTATCTATGCCTCCTTCCTCAGACCTGTTCTGGATTATTGTGACACAGTTTGGAACTGTTGTGGCGAGGGAACCACCTCCTCCTTAGAGGCTTCAAAGACGTGACGCAAGAATTATTTGCAAAATGAATTATAATAGTGATAAGGCTGTAGTTAGTATAAGGTGGAGCACCCTACAATGTAGGCGTAAAGATAATGTTTTTAATCTTGTAAAGAAAGGTATTGCTGATAGATGCCCGCAATTGTTTAGAAATTATTTTACTTTTCACAAGAGCATATGTAGTCGCAACACCAGGCAAGGAATTACCTTTATTTTCCGAGGGTTCGCACCGAAGCCGTGAAACGTTCTTTTAATTCCCAGGGGGGGGGGGGGGGGGAACTCGCAGATGAAAGGGGCGGGGATGCTCGTCGTCTCGCTTAGGGGTGTAAATTTCGGATTTTGGTCTCACTTAGGGTGTTCTGGGCAAAACGCCATTATATTAAGCCGTAAAGGTCTCGTTTAGGGTTGCACGAATATGATGAACTGAAGATTTATGACGATGCTTTTAAAAACTACTATGGGTAAAAGTATTAGATTATAATGTCTTTGCCATCATTAAAACTCACGGTATTTTTCATTTGTCTGTGTTTAACCCTTTTACGCAATTTATGCAAATTATCGATTGCCGACGATCGATAACTTTCCGTGCTTGGTATATGGAGATAATTAACTGTATTACAGCAACAACAGCGCCAGACACATCCTGAAATAAAGCCGATTCCGGATTAAAACCGTTTAAATGAAGTCATTGAAACGATCCTTTGCAATTTCGAGTAAACCTCGTGCTCATGACGTTGTTGAAAGCGAGGAAATGTAGGTGAAAACCATGAAATTTTCATGTGCACCAAGGAAACGCAATAGACATGAAATTGTACTCCAATTTGGTCAGTGACATAAAGCTATTGCGCCATTACTGTTGCTGCCCAAAAACCGCTCTCAGCTTAAATTATTCACCCACAGCGTACCAAAAACAGTCATTTTGCCTTGTTTCTAGGGTTAGAAAAAAAGCAAATTTGATATCACAGCTCACAAGGAAGTCACCTTTTTTGGCGGGAAATCATGGCTACCGGACGTGTTTCTTCACGTCCGCTTAGTTTGCACAGTAGACGCTTCTCTGGCATGTAGTTCACTCAAATTACAGTATATGATCTTCCAGAGCAAGAAATACATCGTCACACACGATAATGCCCGCGACAAAACATAAGAGAGGTGATCGTGGCTCAGTTGAAGAAGAGACAAGCACCGCGAAGAAGACAGCCAATATGGCCGCCGACGATAGCCCGAGTACCAAAGAATCTATTGATACGATAAAAAAACAAGAGCAGCCAAGTCTATTCGAACTCAAGCAGATGTTGGTGGATATTCAGATCCAAATAGCGGCAGTACTCACGGAAAATGTAAAGTTTAGGAAGGAGATCCAAGAATTGAAAGATTCTGCAAATTTCAATGAGAAGGAGTTCAAGGATCTGAAAGACTCTTTACAAAAGACAAAGGAGGAAAACAAAACCTTGAAAAACTCACTGGATGAGGGCTAAAAACGGTGAAAGGGACGTTTTAGAGAACAGAAGGAAGAAATTGATCAACTGTGGTCTTCGCTCGACGACCTGGAACAGTACACACGCAAGAATTCGCTAGAAATACACGGGATACCTCGAGAAGTTTACTCGGATACCGACGCGGTTGTCATTAAAGTGGCCGAAGCTTTGAACATTACTGTAGAGCCCGAAGACATCGAGATCTCTCACAAGTTGAAGCATGGCAAGGTCATTATAGTAAAATTATGTAATCACAAGGTAAAGTAAAAAATGTACAAGGAACGCGTTAAATTGAAGCAGGTTAAAATCTCTGATCTCTATCCAAGCTATGCCTCTACTGGACATCAGCATCGCATTTTTACTAACGAGAACCTCACAGCTTATAGGAGAAGCTTGGTCGGAGAAGCTAGTAAACGTTTGGACATTGGACGATAAGGTATTTTTATTTTATTTTTATTTTATTAGCTTCGCCAGAGACCTGGCAGGGACACTACAACAGCGTGCGCCAATTACTGTAGGCCCGTAACTGCAAATCCCTCCCCCGTAACCACATTCTAGTAGAGATAGACCACCACACCGGGGACTACGTCCCCTACTCTTTTCGAACAGTGCGTGGGTTCTTTAACGTCCCACAGAATCAATTACAAAGGCAGCACTTTCTCCTCAATTATTTTAAAGACCCTGAGTGTTGGTCCGGCCGGGGTTTGAACCGCGACCTCCCGCACGGTAGTCCGGTGCTCTACCACTGAGCTAACCGGTCGGCGGTTATAGGTATATGTTAAGACCTCGCCTCATGGCGCCCCAGTAAGAATGTTTTCAGAAGAAGACCTAAATGATTTAAAATTTATTTGGAATTTATTATGGCTGGAGCATCCTCGGAGACCCAGGGGCAGATCGTCGGGACTGGACAAAGATTCGGCGCGCGGGACAAGTGAAAGTTTACAAGACAGTCGGGAGAGCCCCTGGGAACATTTCTTTATCGGACTCGTTCAAGAAGCTATTGAAATCCAGCTTTGTGATTGGGCGGAAATTTTCTGGCAAGGAATTTTTTTCTACCCAGTCGGCGATCAGCTTATATATCGCACTCCTTTCGTGACTCCTTACACCAACAAGTAAGCGGTCAATCTGCTGTCGACCATATTTTTAGTGGTTCCACTTGTCTCGTTCGTTCGACAGATTTATCCTATGAGGAACATTTTGGTGGCAAGGGACCTACAAAACCCAGAAATCCACAAATTAAAATTGAACTCAAGCAATCTTCGTCCCAACCCGACTCTCTGCCCCTGGGTCTCCGAGGATGCGGCTGGAGGAAAGCGCCTCTCGATTTCTACGAATTTTTCTCGTACCAAATTATCACTTAACCTTTTTATCAGTTTGGTCATATGTCTTTTAGTCGGTATACACAGGGTTTCTCTTTCGCTTTGAGTTTATATGTGGTGTATAGTGTAGTTTATTGTAGATGTCTTATTATAATTGTTTATACGTTTCTCTTTGCACTAAATGTTTTATTTCATCAGCTCACTTCGTCCATCGGTCCCATGGGGGGTTAAATTTGATATCTTACTTCGCATTTGCATGCCCGGCTATTTGTGCGTTTTTTTGTTTTTTAGCGTGCACCTATCACCTCTACTCCCAATTTATTAAAGAACTGGAGGCCCATCAGTATCCAACTGTGACTATAAAATTGCAGCGAAGTCCACTGCTAATCGTATAAAAAAAATACTACCGAAGATAATTAATAACGATCAAACCGGTTTTCTCAGTAAAACAAAAAAAAAAAAAAAAACAGATTTATTGGAGAAAACATCAGGCTTATAAATAGCATTATTGACTTCACAAATATGAAACAAATCCCTGGCCTCCTGTTATTACTGATTTTGAAAAAGCCTTTGATAGCATAGAATGGTCCTTCATTGAGAAAACACAAAAACATTTCAATTTTGGAACGTCTTTAGTGGCCTGGATTAAACTGTTTTATACAAACACAAGCAGCTGCATTCAAAACAATGGATGGTCTTCTGAATATTTTAATTTACGCCGTGGTGTAAGGCAGGGGTGCCCGCTCTTTCCCTATCTTTTTATTCTATGCGCTGAAGTCCTTGGCAATGCAGTGAGGTATGTTAACTAAATTCGTGGTATTACAGTCAAGTCAGGTCAAGCGTACCCCCCTAGATTACATTAATGAGTTGATTATTTGAACATTGAACTCGTTAGCCGTTTCGAATAATGCAATCATTCTTTAAATATTCGAATCAAACGTCGATTGCTGATTGGACTATGCGAACAAAAGCTGCTCCTTATATGGGAAATCGAAGCATCCAACATGGCTTCCAACGGTGAGTGGAAGTGATAGGTGAAAAACGGTATTGTAAGTGTTATTATCGAGCAGTTTTTTTTTTTTCTACATCCCATAGAGCTTGTAGAAGTCTTATTCGTGATAAAAGGATTTCAGGCGAAGTTCTGGCAAGTTTTCTCGTCAATATTTTTGGCTGTTTACAACGTTGTACGCTATTAGCTGTGTTTAATTTTGCTCCGTACAAATTTATTATTTTTAGGATTCCTCGTAAAGAACAATATTGTTGGATTTTAAAGGGCTAAAAAAGGTGTGCTCTATTAAAAGAGATTACAGAATTAAAGTCTCGTTGGTCGAACGCGTTTTTGAAGCACATCTACGGAGAGAATCCAATCAGCAATTGAAGTTTGATTGGAATATTTCAAAAATGATTGCATTATTCAAAACAACTAACGGGTTCAATGTTCAAATAATCAACTCATTAATGTACTCTAGGGGGGTACGCTTGACCTGACTTGACTGTAAAATAGGCACCTCTGAATGCAAGCTCTCCGCACAATATGCTGATGACACTACGATGATCTTAGTGGCTCTGAAGACCCCTTCTACAGAATCCTTTCTTCACTCGACAACTTTGCATATATATCTGGTTTGAAAGTTAACTATGAGAAAACTGAAGCTCTCTGGATAGGTGCATGTACAAATTCTAACAAAGTCATCCCTTCAAACAAACCAATATCTTGGGCGGAGAGCAAAGTCTATGCCCTAGGCGTTTGGTTTTCGACTCTCAGAGGCAATGATATTTATGTTAATTTTACTGAGAAAATTGAGTTGTGTCAGTTCTGTATGCATATTCTTGCGCTGATTCCACGGTGCATATATTGAAAGTGTGATTTTTACACCTCGCAGGATCAAAATCTCCTTCGCGTCACAGATTGTATCTTACAAGAAGGAAAAATCACTAAAGGACATCCTTGTCCGCGATAAACTTCCTTTAATCGCACAACAATCATAAAAGCGATTAGTTACAAACTTGAAGAAAATTTGCATTCGATTACCAAAACTGACTCCAAACAGCAATCGCGCAAATTAAGCGAGCACAACACATCCGAGTCTACGAACAACTGATCACTTACATCCTGAAACTGATCACCATCCCTATAACAAACGAAGAAGCAGAGGACTCGTAGACTTTAATAAACGCAACATCTATGATCCTGGAAAACTAAGTTTTATATATGCGACATTTGCAGATGAGCTGCAAAAATTAGCATGCCTCTTTGAAATGAATTTTCTGGAGTGAAAGTAACTCGATCGAGCACATTTTAAAAGCGGATGTCTGTAAATATCGACCAGAGTTAGGAATTATAAAATTTTCAGAAAATCCGAAAAACATTCTGTGGACTACCCTAGGTATTCTATTAATGAAAATATAAATTTTACTTTCATCGGATGAATATTTTGGTCACATGGATGGTGTTAAGTTCGGGCGCTTTATAACCTCTGCCAGATCACTTTTTCGAGGCCCTAGACCGGGCTACGGAAAGAGCTCAATTTGAATCTAATTGAAGTATCATTCAAGCCACAAAGCTTCTTATCACATTCAAGAGGTTTGAACACGCATTTTGAGCGGTCGTGCCCTTGAATTCATTGCGACTAGAATATTTTACAGATTTTTAAATATTTACAAAATTTTGAGGATTTCGCGGGAGGAAAATTTTGTCGAAATTCGAAGGCCAAAAATCACACCCGGTAACTAATTTCAAACAACAAAAACCATTCTAAATTAAAAAGCAATCTCGAAGCTTTCAAAATATGTTTTTGAAACTTTGGGCAACATGTGAAATGAATTTTTGGGAACGCGAAATTCACGGAGCACTTGAGTGAAATTTGACCCTTCTGATTTTGAGGTTCGGCGCGACACAAATCAATACTCAAAGAAATATTTGAGCCAAAATAAGTCTAATTTAGGCAATCTCAAGTCTTACAGTTATACATACATGCTTCATAGACATTGAATACAAAATTTACAACAATTTTCAGCCGAAAAGTACTCCGGCATATCCCAGCTTTTAGGTACTAAACTTGCCTCGCTAAATATATGTGAACATGCACTGGGTCATGGGGAGAGTTGAAAATACTGACCCCCGCTCCTTGGACTACCTACTGACCCCCACTCCGTGGACTACCCCACGGAGTACTCCACGGACTACCCTATGGACTACTCCGCGGACTACACCTCTTATGGTAAAGCAAAAATTACTTTTTGGCTGAAAAAAAGATACAAGATTGAAGAGACGTACTTGCGTAAGTCGCCATCTTGGTTACCGCCATTTTACTTGGCGGGTTTACCTAAAAGAGTGAATCCTGAATCCGGAATCCGGAATCCGGAATCTGAAATCTAGAAAATCAGAAAGAGCTCAGATTGAGGACAATATTTGAAACCAAATGTTTCTGCAAATGATCGAACTCTACTACCATCACTGTGTTTCGCCTATATCCTAAGTTGACATCAAAATGCTCCTGTTTTGTATATACCGTAGGTAACTCGGCTAGCGCCATCTTATATGAAACACGTAATTCAGCTACTAGGCAAGTTGTTTGGCTATACAATAATGTGAATAAAAGTAAGATGTTTATAATTTTTACTTTTCATTTTCTCTGTAACATTCGCAAGTTGATTGCCTTGTGATCAAAGATCCTCGTACTTCGAACAAGCTATGAGCGAGAGATGTATTCGAGTGGTAGCGTTTTGATCGAATTTGATCGTATTTCTCTAAATAGTAAACGTTAAATTATTGACATAAAGGGATGATGATGACAGGCACAAAGCTTCATGGGGATATTTATCTTGGACATCGAGTACCACCGGAACGGTCGTCCACAAATTCAGTGCCAGTAAATGATCAAAACGGTGCTCGAAATTTTGTTAAAAGTTGCTCGAAAATTGGTTGACGTTTTCAAAAAGTTGCTCGTTTTACAAAAAGGTTGCTCGTTATTGAAACAAGTAAGAATACTCAGTTTCGCTTTTTAAGGTAAATTTATTCGTTTCTGCTTCTATACGAATGACAGGTTGTCAACTATTCAACCAACTACTTTTAGCGGCACAAAATGTGCAACCGAATGCATGATTTTTAGCATTCGCCACTGTATTCAGTATCAACAGTATGTTTGATAACTGATGGTCATATTCGGAACATGGAAACTATAATTTCTTAAAAAAAACATCATGAGCACAAAGAATTGAAATAGCACTAAAATAAATAATGCATGAAATTAATAAGAGGAATAAAAGAAACGAAGACGACGATAGATGTCTTACAGGAGGAGGTAGGTGACAGGAGTGGAGTCTTAGTCTGGGACTTGGTTCCAGTTGAGTCCAGATTCCGGATTCCGGACTCCGAATTCAGGATTCCAAACCAAGATGGCGACTGTCCCAAGTACGTCTTTTGTATCTTTTTTTTTCAGCCTAAAAGTAATTTTTGCTTTACCATAAGAGGGGTAGTCCGCGGGGTAGTCCGTAGGGTAGTCCGTGGAGTACTCCGTGGGGTAGTCCACGGACTGGGGGTCAGTGGGTAGTCCACGGAGCGGGGGTCAGTGTTTTCAACTCTCCCCTGGGTCATGTTCTTATCACTCAAAGCCAATAGTTCACAATCTACACCAAATATCTATTCTGCTTAGTATATAATCAGGTGCACGATATGTTTGATTGTACCTTTTGTCCTTGTTCGTCTTCATTTCTGCAAAAAGATCCAAAAACTACGGCGAATTCCCCGAACGCTCGCCGTGTCACGCGTCTCGTGAAACAGCTGTTGCGTGAGTCGAGATTGTGCTGTCCGCAAGGAGATCCGGCTACTTCAGTTTTATTTCCGGGTTGTGAAAAAAATTCCATGACTGATCTACATGTTATAGTTGCGCCAATGGAATGAGCTGAAGCTCAAATTTTCATACGTTGCCGTTGTACCATGATTACAGATTCCTGGTCCTCGAACGTGTCAAACAATCCACTGGTGCAATGTAAATAATTTGTTCTTTTTGTTTGTTTGTTTTAGTTAAACAGTTTTATTTGTCCTGATTGTCTATCAGATGAGGAGATAACCTAATACTTTGTGCAATACTTTTTTAACACTCATTATATAAAGCATGTGCACAAATAACAACGTCCCAATACAGTCTAATCTTGTGATTGCGGCATCCATTTTGGTAGCGTAGTTTCGTGGTATATAGTTTTCCCTACCATTGAAAATAAGAAAGCTTCATCGCCAGCTAGAACACATCTGCTCGCTAATGTGGACGATACAGCATGCGAATATGGAGCGTTGGTTGGGGAAAGTGCGGTTCAAGTACCAAATACCCGGGCACACTGAGTACATGCGTATCAGAGACTGCAATCGGTCAATTGAGCTCCACTTCACAGACACCCTACAAGTCAGTATTGCTAACTGTGGTTTGAAGACGGAAGCAGAGCTGATATTAGCGGGGGTTGGTAAGGTTGAGACACACCTTCTTTTTACTCTCGTGTTTAATAAGCTGTACTATGGTGTTGTGCACGGGCGCACCGGAGTTGCAAGGCAGGTAAAAATAAATAGGTTGACCTATTGCCTCATAACTTGATTTATTAATCAACGGGTGTCAAAAGCGTATAACGCTTTTTTGCAAGCTAGAGCCGGATGTGTAACACGCTACATGCGATTACCTTGCTCTCAGTCTGATCTTTTTGGTATTTTATCTAGTGAAAGAGCAATCAGGAATTATAAAGTGATTGATGATTGGCCAAGATAAGGAATATCCATGCACATTCCCCGAGAAATTCAGTTTTATTTTATTTTTATTTTTTGCACTCTTCCTCTGAAATAATTAATGGCCAGTCCCCACAGCATACTGAGATGAAGATATACGCTGTAGGATTGAAGAAAAATCTTTTACCCGACCCAGTTTTATGCTTTCTTCAGTCCCATACCCAAGTTCTACACAACATACAACCGGAACTTAGTTCTGAAAAAATTCAACTTTTAAGCTCAAGGGGCTGATACTCTATTCTGAAAACTGTTCATGAAGATTATTTTGCTGTTTAAGAATAAGGGACTTCGTACTTCTACGGTAGTCCCCGGTAAGACAAGGTGGCCTGCGAATAAAACTAGATTTGATAACATGCTGAGGGAACCAGCACACTTCCCAAAGGAGCTGGAAATAAAACAAGGCTGGATCCTTGAGCATGTCTTGAGGATTGTGACTAAACTTGGGACTGAAAATATATCGTGTGATATAACATTTTGCCCATAAATTTTATCTTTACTTCCTTTGCTGGCAAAATTGGTGCTGTAAACGATCACCTATCAAAGCAATAAGCTTCTGCTTCCCTCTATGATGGAAAAAAAAAACTCTCCCTTTGGAATGTATTTTGCTATTGTCTCTCGCGTCTTGGAATGCGATCGCGGACATCGACTGCACCGGAAAGAAGATAAGTGTTACCCTTGTCCCTAAGCGATTCTTGCAATATTTCCTCAGTCGGGCAATGAATGTACCCATGCGCTCCCGATATACCTAAATTGCAGTTCCCATTATGTTTATTTTCATTTTTACTCCAGATATATTATAACTTCATGAGTCGAGCTTTGAAATGTCGATTTGCCCGAAGCACCGCCATGATTCTGGTATCGGATGGCGCCGTCGGCAAAAGTTACAGTTCGAATTAGTGCTACGAGTCAGGGCGTGGTTTACTTTCCTACCGTGACGTCATCACATTCTAAAATCAAAATAGCAAGGTTTTCTGAGTTTTTATTTACACCAGGTTGAAGATAAGTTACAAATAATTATTTTCTCGAGTTTCCAGTTCCTTAGCGTCTTTAGTTTTTAAAGAACGGAAATTGTCATAGTGCGTGACCAAGATAGGTCAGCTGTATGGCTGAAAAATAGTTTTCCCTTATGATTTTCAGCAGTTAAAACATTTCAAGAATTCGAATATGTATATGTATAGTAGCTCAGATACAAAAAGAAAACCCCTTTATCGCACAAGTTAATGTACACTGTATTGGTTGATTTTGGGTACCTTACTTGTACATGTACTTACTTCAGTGTATATGGCGTCTGTATACAATTGCAAAGCTCTTTAAAGTTGCGTGAAAATTAAAAGTTTAGGGAAATAACTCAGAAACGGTGTGCCACACAGATCTGAGTCTTATGAAATTGCTCATTTGCTAGTCTTTTGTCGCATCTCATTTTCTTGGCTTCTTTCATGGAACGGTTTCGGAATTTATTCTTGTACGCCGGGTTTTTTGCGTGACCGTGAAAACGATCTATAAAGACTACTGTACTGCAAGAAAAAAGACACCAGACAAGTGAGCAGGGAAAGTCTGCCGAGGTCAGGTTATCAGTGTGTTCTATTGTGATTTGCCTTTTTTTTTTCTTCAATCTGGAATTTATTTTTTCCTAACAAGCTCACGTACACGAAGTGCCTGTGTCCCGGGTCCTGGGTTCGATCTCCGTTTGTTATGTTATGCAACAAAATCTCGAATCACGCAACAGCACCTCCACAAGACTCGTGACACGTCGATTTTGCGGAAATGAGGACGAACAAGGACAAAAGGTACAAACAAACATATCGTGCACCTGATTATATACTACACAGGATAGATATTTGGTGTAGATTTTGAACTAGTGGCTTTGAGTGTAAAGAACTTGGCCCAGTGTTCACATTTATTTGGCGAGGCAAGTTTGGCACCTAAAAGCTGGGAAATGAGTTCTTTTCGGCTGAAAATTGTTGTAAATTTTGTATTCAATGTCTATTAAGCATGTATGTATAACTGTAAGGCTTGAGATCGCCGAAATTACACTTATTTTGGCTGAAATATTTGTTTGAGTAATTATTTGTGTCGCGCCGAACCTCAAAACTGTCAAGTCAGAAGGGTCAAATTTCACTGAAGTACTCCGTGAATTTCGCGTTCCCAAAAATTCATTCCATATGTTGCCCAAAGTTTCAAAAACATATTTTGAAAGCTTCGAGATTGCTTTTTAATTTAGAATGGTTTTTGTTGTTTGAAATTAAGTACCGGGTGTGATTTTTGGCCTTCGAATTTCGACAAAATTTTCCTCCCGCGAAATCCTCAAAATTTTGTAAATATTTAAAAATCTGTGAAATATTCTAGTCGCAATGAATTCAAGGGCACGACCGCTCAAAATGCGTGTTCAAACCTCTTGAATGTGATAAGAAGTTTTTTGGCTTGAATGATATTTTAATTAGATTCAAATCGAGCTCTTTCCGTAGCCCGGTCTAGGGCCTCGAAAAAGCGAGCTGGCAGAGGTTATAAAGCGCCCGAACTTGACACCATCCATATGACCAAAATATTCATCCGATGAAAGTAAAATTTATATTTTCATTAATAGAATACCTAGGGTAGTCCACAGAATGTTTTTCGGATTTTCCGAAAATTTTATAATTCCTACCTCTGGTCGATCTCCGCTCTTAATGATCTTTAATCACAGAATAAAAAATACCTTTTAAACCCTCGACTTGATATACAACGAAGTAATTCTATGATCACTTACCCACAAGCCGATCCAGACACCAAAAAAGATAAAGCCAACCCCAAATTGGTCATACTGAGATAGCATGCCATCAACAAGGCCAAAGCAGAACAACAAACTGCCAGTGACAATCTGACCAATGGCGAGGCATCGCGCCATTGTCACGACCATCTTCGAGTTATCCGCCATAACTTGACTGAAATCAAGAGCATGGAGCTTTGTACGAACAGCCCGACTTTATTAGTCTTTGATAGCCTGTCTTGACCGACTTCCTGACTACCAATGTGACGTCACATAGCAACGGATTCGCACTTCGCGTGACTGGATTGAAGCAAGGAGAACAGATATCGAGAAAGACACAAAGCTGGGGCTTATATCGAAAATATATACTATCTTAATTAAAAAATAAAGCCTTACCGTGCTTTGTTCTGTTATAAGGCACGCAAGGAAGTGACGAGAGCACGAAAGAAGTAGGAAGAAGCACGAGGATACCTCACAAATCAGGGGCACCCAACGATAAGTTTCGGTAGATATCTGTTAGGTGGAGGGTGATTCGCCTTGCACTTTCGGCGTCGATTAAAGAGTGCACTCGGATTTTCGTAACTAAAACGTGACCTAAAAGATTCGAAATTGGGAAATCATAGCCCCTGAAGTTTTCGAAAAGGTCGTAATTGCTGTTTTTGACAGTCAAAAAGGTCAGCTAGCATTTTCGGAGAGAAAACAGTTCTCTAGAAAGATCGTGGAAAGTTCATTTCAGCTTGCATTTTCTCAAAGGAAGATTTTGTTCCCTAACATTTTCGGGCAATTAAAATTTCAGCTAGGGAATCCGAACAGATGAATTTCTTCTAGCTAATGAAAACATCACTTAAAACAGACTTCAAACACCATAAGGCACCCAAAAATGCCTTTCTATAGCTTTTGGTTGATTTTGCTCGTTGGGTGCCCCTGACAAATTAATGTGATCTGGTAAGCTGAAGCCAGTCTAAGGGCACATGGTAGCGGGCATTACCTCTTAAATCTACCAAAGTAAAGACTGAGCCCAAACATTATCAGCTAGGGACAGCTATTTTTTTTTTCCCTAATTTTATTACGTTTATGGGTTCACAATGTTTTCATACTCGTGAGTTTTTACACTTTTTCCTGTCCTGTCCTAGTACAAATCCTTTGTCTTCGCCGGTTTACAGAGTGTCCGAAAATCATTAATCTATCCGTTCCAAGTTATAACTGGAGAATCTCGTTACTTGATGGTAAACTTATTTCCAACGGGTTCACAGTTTGCATTACAGATAAGAAGTTCCACAGTATTTCCTTGCGTGACGTCTATTGACCTTTGGGTGTGCCAGGTATTTCCGGTGTTTCATTCCAGTGTTTATCTTCAGTAACGTGATTTCGCAATGTTTCTTCTAGGTCGCAATGTTTATATGCCAAGATTTCAAAGTTGCGAAGATTTCACCGTCCTATCTTCAAGGTTCCAGGTTTAACGGGATCTAACCACCGATCCTCAAGGTCTCTGTGCGTGGGTTGACGGGATTTCACCACCTACCCTCAAGGTTCACGATCCAAACGTCAGTACAAATGGTTCCTCGACGCGAATGAATCAATAATAAATAATAATGAGAGACTTGCGGACGATCCGGAAAGAAAAACCTAAGATATACTAAGAAATCCTAGAGAAAAGCCCCAGCGCGTACCACCGATAATCCTAATAAAAACTGATAGGCGAAAAATA
The DNA here is from genome assembly GCA_016490735.1 of Pachyseris speciosa. NCBI lineage: Eukaryota > Metazoa > Cnidaria > Anthozoa > Scleractinia > Pachyseridae > Pachyseris > Pachyseris speciosa. The sequence continues at coordinate 49,303 of JAEMWC010001610.1, forward strand.
AAAGGGGAAGGAAACCCAAAACAAAAAGCCTAGATCGCTTCCAGTGACCTGCTCATGCTAGTGTAAACTCAACTTCAAATAACGATGTAAACTCACAGGCCGGAGAATCTTAGCTCGTCTTTTCACAACTCTCACCGAACTCCCGTCCCAGACCCCTTTGCCCTAAAGTGGCCTAATGGGGCCCTGGTTACAACTGTCACACTCTTCCCCCCTAGGGAGGTAAATAAGACCGGAACAGTTAGGAACACAACAAAGCTCAGGTCACAAGTCATTGTAAAAAGTAAATGCCGGCATCTTCATCATCGTCCTCAAAGGCAGGGTTCAGTTCCCATTCTCCATACCTATCAGGGGGTCGGCGTGACCTAATCCCTCTCCGCAATGATGAGAAAGGCGCAGGGCCAGGTTCCGGTTCAGAATCATCTAAGCTTTCACGATCTGATCGGTCAGTCCTCCCGGCACAGCTCTTAGCCTGTATGGACGGGATCTCTATGCTTGACGCAGGCATTGGTGAGACAATATCCGAAGAAGGAAGTACAGGGGTCCTTGCTGGCTGCCCATCTGAGCAGGAGACTTCAGGGACAGAAGCATTTTCCAGTGGACGGGTACAGGAGGTACTGTAACTGTAACTGGTGAGGCACTCTGGCTGTCACAGTCGTTTTGGCTAGGACGAAGGCGTACTGGGCGTGTGCGAAGGGTACGAAGCTGATCACGATGTCGTAAAAAGCGTTTACGGAAATTACTGGCCTGCTTGATGCGGTAGGTATTACCTGCAAGACATTTCACAACTATGAAAGGACCTTGCCATCGGCTTTGTAGCTTGGAGGGCAAACCTGGCCGAGGGGGGACATGCATCATTACAGAGTCTCCAACATGTAAAGGGGAAGAGGTCCCTTCGCTGCCCGCAACTCTCCTTTGCTTGTTTTGAAGGTCCCGATCGGCTGCACTTGAGTGGGCCTCCTTTAGACGTGAAGCGAGGGTTGACGCCCATTGTTGAACGGTGGATGGGGACTTTGTAGGACCAGGAGCAAGAACCAATCGTGGGGTACGTGGCGCATACCCATAAGACAGGTAAAATGGCGAGTACCCAGTAGCGCTGTGATCGTGATTCATGTAATTGAATTGCACAAAAGGGATCTCCAAATCCCAAATATCTCCGCACTCGTCAGTTGATTTCCTCAGCATCTCCCCAATAGTACGGTTTAGTCTCTCAACATTGCCATTGGCTTGAGGGTGGAGAGCAGATATGCGTTTCTTGTCAATGCCAAGTTCATGAGCAATCGTGCTTAGGGCCTGGTTGTCAAATTCGCAGCCACGGTCGGTTAAGATGGACTCGGGGATTCCCCGACGACAGAAAACATGATGCACAACAGCACGAGCAACGGTTTTGGCTGACTTATCGGGAATAGGGATCATTTCCGCCGCGCGGGTAAGCAGATCTATGACCACTAAAACATAACGGTTTCCGCGTTGAGTGGGTTTCTTGCCAAAGGGGCCTTTGATATCCATCGCAATCTCCTGCCATGGTTCTCGTGGTTGTGATGACAGCGTGAGCTGTGTATAAGGACGGGAAGGGGCGGGTCGGTTGCGCGCACATGGAACACATGACTGGCAATACTTCTGAACATCGGCGACCATGTTCAGCCAGAAATATTCCCGACGGATCAGAATGGTGGTTTTCTCAGCAGCCATGTGGCCTGCATGGCCATGTTTCAAGCGTAAAACGAAGGGAATGAGGGTATCAGGGACCACCAGCTGGTTGACGTGGTGTTTGTTAGTTTTGTAATGAATATACAACAGACCATCGTCTTTTCCCAGAAAAAGAAATTGCCTTTTGGTAGACCAACGGCGAAGTGCAGGATTTGTGTCTGGGAACTGCTTTCCACCACGTTGCAATACATTGATTACAATCCCTAACACGGGGTCCGACTGCTGGTACTCTTGAAATTTAGCAACACTGAACAGGCCATCGCGCGATAACGTGTTGACAGAAGGCTTACGCGAGAGAGCATCGGCATGGAGGTTCGTAATACCAGGTCGGTGATTAATCACAAAGTCAAATTCCTCAGATTCTTCTAGCCAACGGGCATAGCGGCCTCGGGGATCGCGAGTGTTCCTTAACCACTGAAGACCTTTATGATCTGTGTGCCAGGTGAAACGACGCCCTAACAGGTACGGACGAAATTTGCGTAACCCGAAGATGAAGGCATATGCCTCTTTGTCACGCGTGTGCCAGTTTAACTCGTTGTCGGCTAACGCCTTGGATGCGAACAAAACTGGTTGATCTCTACCAGAGTCATCTCTCTGGGACAGAACACAGCCTATTCCCGTATCAGAAGCATCGGTGCTCAGTTCAAAAGGTTTAGACATATCAGGGAACTGAAGGAGGACTTCACTCGACGTTAATGCAAATTTCAAGCCATTGAAGGCGGCGTCCCTCTCAATAGTCCAGACGAATTTCGATTTCCCTGTTAACTGGTTTAGGACATGAGCACGTTGTTGAAGATTAGGGATGAATTCACCATAGTAATTACACAGTCCAAGGAATGCCCGCAGTTCCTTAGTGTTTTGAGGACGTGGCCAATTACGGATTTCACTTAATTTCGCAGGGTCGGGCTCGATGCCCTTTGCTGAGATTTGGTGACCCAGGAAAATGAGCTTCTTTCGACATAATGACACTTTGCTAGACTTGATAGTCAATCCTGCTGCCCGCAGACGCTCAAGGACCTCCTTCAAAAGGTCGTAATGTTCGCAAAAGTTCCTCCCTCCGATGATGATATCATCCAAGTAGACAGCAATACCATTCCACTGTAAACCATTCATAATATCTGCCATGAGGCGTGCAAAGACGGCTGGTGCATTTTTGACCCCAAAGGGCATAACGCAAAACTGCCAATGACCAGATTCAGTTGAGAATGCTGTCTTGTGGCGATGCTTCGTGGCTATTGGAATCTGCCAGTACCCACTGTATAGATCTAAGGTTGTAAAGAGATTGGAACCATGCAGCGAGTCAAGGCATTCGCGAACAGACGGCAAGGGAAATATCTCCGTAATGGTTGCATCATTCAAGCCGCGAAAATCTGCACAAAAACGGTATGAACCATCAGCTTTCGGGACGAGTAAAATGGGAGCAGAATATGGTGACGTGGAGGGCTCAATGATACCTCGCTCCTCCATGTTCTGGATCTGTCGATCAACCTCTGCGCGGAGAGAGAAGGGCGTTCGACGGAGCTTTATTGCGACAGGCACCTCAGTCTTGGTATGAATGTGGAAGTAGGCTCTGTTAGTGCGGCCGACTTCTGTATCATTGTTAGCGAACACATCACGGTAATCATCAAGGAGAGTTGCTAGTTCCGCTTTCTCTGCAAGTGACACTTCACAATGATCCAAGTTAATTGCTACTGGACCTTTCTTAGGTGGCACAGGAGGAGGTGGGGGGTTCTCTGAAACAGTGTTGATATCGGCACCCTGATCATCGACTTTGACTGGGGAGAGTTCTCCAATTCTTGTGCCCGCGAACAGTTTAATTGGTAGATTACTGTTGTTCATGACTGTGACTGGTATTCGGTTTTGGGGGTCTGCAGCAACCACACTTGCACCCAAAAGAAGATTTAAACGAGCCATTTTATCAATGAACGGGGAAAATAAAACATCTTGGTCACATGGTCCATAGTCCGTAGCTGCGGCATGGACGAAGCACTGTGAACGGGGAGGAATGACTTGGTCTGAGATGAGGGAGACAACTACTGGTGATAGCACAGATCCATGTGAACGTTTCTCCACAATCAACTTGGCATCGCCAAGAGTAAGTGTCCGATGTGCCCAATCAATTCCAAAGGAGCCGAAACTTTCAAGGGTATCCATACCCAAAATGGCTGGGACGTTTAAATTGTGAATTACAAGTAAACGCACATTGTGTTTTGAGACATGACCCATCTCAATGTTAGTGACAATCTCACCTACACAGTGTAAAGGGCTTCCATTTGCTGTAGCAGGTGCACTCTGTGGAGGGCTGAGGCGCCACTTCTCAATGCCAGGTAATCGAGAGCTAATACAGGTAACATCTGAGCCAGTATCCAACAGCCAGGTGCATTTCACATTTTCAATTTTTCCTGTCACATGCAAGGTAGATCGTCTCTGAGACCATGGGCGTTGTGAGGCAAATGAGGCACTATCAGTTGAGTTACGCACCAGTGGTGGCCTCGCTGCACTGGTGGAGTTTAGTTTAAATGTGGTGAGGAACACTGGCTGGCTACATGTCCAAGGCCTCCACAATTATAACAGGTAATCGAATTTGGGGCTCTTCGTACTTGGCGACGAGGGCCACTGCGGTAAAAACGCCCTCGATTCCGCCCTCTGCTCTGCACTGGTGGGGTAAGGCTGCAATGACTTTGCAAATGCCTGGTAGATCCACAAGAAAAACACTTGCGAGGTGACGATCCTAGGTTGGGTTGTTTGGAAGAAACAGCGTTTACATCATCCACAACAGATTCTGGATGAACTTGCTCCTGAAGGAGGTGTTTTAGCTCACTCAATTCATTACAAAGTGCGTCCAATCTGTTGGCATTCTCGGTAGATTCAATGGTTGCTACTCGCTCGACGGAAGACTGGGTACGAGCAAGGACTTCTTCAATTCGGCGGGCTTGTTTGGCGAGGTTTGCGTATGTTTCATCAGGGTAATCCAGCTGCAATTTGGAGGAAATAGGCTGAGGAATCCCCCGAAGAAACTGACGGGTAACCGCCTTCTGTGACGGCTCGCTGAGTGGTGTACCTTCCGCAATACCAAACGCGTCTCGATACAATTGCTCCAAAACAGCGAAATAAACCAGAAAGGATTCACCTGGTTGTCGCAGGCGAGAAAGGAAAGCCTGTTCTGAGGACGCCGGGTCGGTCTTGTACTCGTCGAGGATAGCTTTCTTTAGCTTAGGCCAGTCCTTTCGATCTTCCTCTGGAACTGTAAGCAAAAATTCTACCTTGTCATCCGGGAGACCAATTGCGGCCATTGCCGCCATTTTGTTGTTGTTCCAGCCACGTGCAGCTGCGTAAGTTTCTACTCTCAAAATCTATTTCTTGACGTCCTCGCCTTTCTTCCATAACAATCTACATCTATCGTCTTCCATCGCACCGCTGCCACCAGTGTAAACTCAACTTCAAATAACGATGTAAACTCACAGGCCGGAGAATCTTAGCTCGTCTTTTCACAACTCTCCCCGAACTCCCGTCCCAGACCCCTTTGCCCTAAAGTGGCCTAATGGGGCCCTGGTTACAACTGTCACACTAGGACCGAAGTCCGAGCGCAATGAAAACAGGCCATCCGAACGGCGAGTCCGAACGGAGCCCCTGGTAAAAACAAATGCAGTGCACGCACACAGCACTACACTTGCTTGTTAGGCCTCATCAGCATGGCAAACTAATGCTCAGGTTCAAGTACCCACATATCAATAAAACAAGCAGTGAAAACGTAAAGCTTGTGGGATGTCGCTGGAGTGACAAGGATGCCTCACAAATTAATGTGATCTGGTAAGCTGAAGCCACCCTAAGTGCTCTAAGGCCACATGGTAGCGGGCATTACCCCTTAAATCTGCCAAAGCAGTAGTATATATAATGGGTGTTTTGCGACGGGTGGTGCTGTGGAGCCGTGGAGTTCCACAGTGGGCCACTATGTTAAGGAAAACAATACTTCAAAGGTTGTAAAACGTCCTATTTTGTTACGTCAACTCAATAGTAATATTATTTTCTTTGAAAATGTTCAAGCAAGAGTTGATTATGAAAGGAACATCTCGATGTGTTCATGGTTGGATGTAAACAATTATAGGAAGAATAGATTGGTAGTGGTTACATGGTTTTACGACGTATGCGCGACGTATGTTAATTATAACCATAGTCATCGTGTGGTATCCCTGTAATAAATGAATTAAATAACTCAAAGGAATAGTAATATGTTATTTTTAAACAGCGGAAACAGTACTTTAAATAGAATGGAGTTGGTATTCCGAGGTAGGATGGGCTACCGCAGCTTTTTTTTAATTTCTGTTTCTATTGACCGTCAAAGTGAATGAAAGCGTCATTGTTTTTCTTTGAGACTTCTGATTAGAATTTCTAATAACCCGAACGCGGCCGTTACAATTGATTGCACACATAAAAAGACTCCCAGGTCATAACCGAACGTGGGACCTCAACCTCACGCGTGTACCATTGTGTGTACGATCACCTTAACCCTCGCGCGTACTAGTCACTCCACTGTCACGGTGAATGCACAAACACAAGGGGCTGTGTAGAGTTTGCTATTGTCTAAGCGCATAATCTGATATCCCAAAGTCAATCACGCACGCCTAGGCATGCCTTTCAGATCACAATAACATAGATTTCAAACCAATAAAAAGGCTCTTAACTCTACCAAACGTGAATAAAACGGACACCGATGAAACCTTCGTACATTCTTATGCGAACGTTCGAAGAGTGTGGAGCAAAGAGGAGTAACTGCTGAGTAAAATGGCTTTCATCTGTAATATTTGCGAGAAACAGTTCTCCCAGATGAGAAATCTGGTAAGAAACAAGAAAGCGCTTCATGGTGGTAGTTCTATTACTTGCGAACGATGCGGCAATTCGTTTAATCGAAAAGATGCTTTGGAGCGGCATATGACGAAACATTCGCAAGAGAAAATCCATCAATGTCAGTATTGCCAACGCAAGTTTTATGGCCGAGATAAACACCAACAGCTATGTGAGTTTGAGAAGGTAGATGATCATCGCGATACCATCAAGCGGAAATTTCCAGAAGGCGAAGAAAATGGAGACCGGTTGAAGAAACAACGAAGAATTAATGACACGATGGTTTCAAATGCGACTATGGCGAGCGATAATGCCACCCCAGATGATGACATTGAGTGTTCTGAAAATCCTCGCACTTTGACATCTGCAGTGAAGGATTCCCTGAAAACTTTCAAGTTCAAGCCGCGAGTTCAAGAGAAACACGACCTCAGAATGTTATTGCACGGCAAGACAAAATCGCTGCTCCATCGCTTGAACCAAGAACTCAAAGCTAAGAAGGGCATCAAGTGGTTTGTCAACGTTCAAGTCAAGTTAATCAAAGCAAAAGCAGATGGGTCAGACCAGATTTCAGAACCTCATTTTCGAAGTTTTTGCATAACAACAGTTAATGTTCATGAACTCGAGGGACAATTCAACGAAGCCAATCAGAAGATTTTAAGCGCTTTTACGAGCTATCAGAAGGAAGGAGGCGGCTGGATGCTGTCCGAAATCTTGCACCTTGATTTAAATCTGGCTCAGTGTGAACCGTTGAAAGGTTTCAGCTATCTGCCTTTACCCAAAAAGTTAAAGGATAAGATAGCCATCATTAATACCAAGAATGAGGATAACAAGTGTTTCATGTGGAGCGGCGTCTTGGCGGCTTTACATCCAGTTCCACGCAAGTCGTCTAAACCGGAATGGATCCATCACTCTCAGCCCTATATGAACGAACTCAACTTGAATGGTATTGCGTTTCCTGTACCCATCAGTAAAATCCCAAAGTTTGAGAAGCACAGCAAGATATCAGTCAACGTCTTTGGATTCGAAGAACTAAAGAACGTTTTCCCGTGTACGTCAACCTTCTGCTGTTTTCAAGAGAGGAGAAGCGGCATTACTGTTTGATTAGAAATCTTAACCGACTGCTTTCAAATCAAACAGGGCACAAAGGCCAAATGTATTAGTACCCGTATTGTCTCCATGGATTTGTTCGGGAACAGCTCCTTAGCGATTCAAGCCACTATGCAGCCAACATGGACCACAGAGAATAGAGCTTCCAAATCATGACAATATGTTTCTAGAATTTAAAGATTTCCAGAAAGAGCTACGGGTCCCCTTTATCATTTATGCTGATTTTGAAAGTTTGACGACCAAACTTCATTCTGCCTCGCCGGATCCCACAAAGTCCTGTACTGAGAAATTTCAAAAACATCAAGCCTGTTGTTTCTCCTACGTGATTGTCTCCGAAAGACAAGAGTTCTGTAAGCAAGCCGTACTCTATCGCGGAGAAGATGCAGTGGATAAGTTCCTGGAAGCCTCGCAGTTGGAAGAGGAACGAATTCAAACCCTCTTGAAAGAGATTATTCCTATGCAATTAACTCCTTCTGAAGAAGAAGAGTTTCAACGCGCCACTCTTTGCCACATTTGTAGAAAGGAACTTGGCGCTGATAGCG
>JAEMWC010001610.1:62500-122500 GCA_016490735.1 Pachyseris speciosa
AAATATCTTATAAATTCCTCCAACTTCCTTTCACCCTCCGTCCATATGATAAATATATCATCAATGTATCTCCACCAAATATAGGGCTTGACTTCTGCATCCCGAAGTAGACGTCTTTCCAAATTATCCATAAAGATATTTGCATATGAAGGAGCCATTCTTGTTCCTATCGCTGTTCCTAGCTTTTGTAGATAATGTTTGCCATTGAATTCAAAGTTGTTATTTCTCAACACCAAATCTGTAAAAGTGACTACGTCCTCATTCAATGATCCCTCCCAATCACCCTCATTGAAACCATCGAATTTCAGTAACGCTTCCTTCAAAGCTGCCACACCTTCATCATGTGGAATGTGGGGGTACAGGCCAACCACATCAACTGTACACAAAATGGACCCCTCCGGCAGCCTCCCCAGCTCTCCTAACTTCTTGAGAAAATCATTGGTGTCTTTGATGTATGACTCTATCCCTTGCACTAATGGTCGTACTTTATGGTCCACAAACTCAGAGATCTTCTCTGTAGGAGTGTTGCATCCAGAAATCACTGGTCTACCTGGACAACCCTGTTTATGTATCTTCGGTAAAAGGTAAAACCTACCAGGCTTCACATCTTCAGACGCCAAAAGATAATCTCGCGTTTTCTCATCAATATTCCCTTTGCTGTAACACTCATTTATTTTCGTATTGATCTCTTTCATCATGTCCCGAGTAGGATCTCTATCCAATAACGTATATACTTCCGAATCATCTAGCTGTCGCATGGCTTCTTCTATATATGCGTCCCTATCCATTACAACGACCGCAGAACCTTTATCTGCTTGCTTTATGATTATATCTTCATAACTCCTCAAATTCTCCAGCGCCCTCTGTTCATCCCTTGTTATATTACGCCGATATGTTTTATCCAAATCGTACGCTAAAATCGCCTTTTCAACAGCGTCCACGTAAGCCTCTATGGCTATTTCCCTGTTCTTCTCCGGACACCATTTTGACTTATTTCTGAACGCTGGCTTATCTGAAAAGTCCCCATCAACTTCATCTTCAGAATAAAAATACTCACGTAACCTAATCCGTCTGATATAATCTCTTATGTCCTTCCGAAGATTGTAAACATCAATCTTTTCCGGCATAGGGCAAAATTTCAATCCCTTAGACAAAAGAGATATTTCCGCTTCCGTAAGTAGTCTCTTCGAAAGATTGACAACAGTATGATTGCCAGTATCTAGCCCTGCATCCGTACTCATTCCAAACCGCCTTGCCGGTAACTCGTTACGGTCTCTTTCAACTCCCATATTACTATCCGCTGACGTTTCCCCCACTGTCCTAACCACATTATCCTGTAATTCATTCCGCAGACTACCTTCCGCCTCCCCGTGCATTGCCTCCAATACACTGTTTATGTCACTGCTGATTTCCCTCAAATCCACTAGTAATAGTGGACAGTCCACTGGTAGAGGATTCACACCAGCTAAATTCTCTTCTGGCGTCAAGTCTTCCACCTCTATCCCCCTATCAATGTCGTCAACATCCCCCATCCCTACACCCTGCCTAATTGTAGATACAAAATTCTCGATTTCCTCCCTTGAGGGACCACTCACCATTCGATCCCCACTCTCTACACCGATTGCACTCAGCTCCCAATCCCCCTCAACATCCGGTTCCTCCACTCCAACCAAAGCACTACCAGTAAGTAATTCAGCCAATTTCTTCCTTCTCCTTTCTAAAAGTACTTGATTAAATTTCTCACAAATAGCAGATATTTTTCTTACCATGTTATCCAAGGTCGATTCTCCGAAACGCTCCTTAATCTGACGTTTAGTGTCCAAAATATCTTCCGTTAATCGTCGCTCTATATGTCCCGTTTGTCGCACTAACAAATCCTGCAATTTCCTCGAAGCATCCATCAAAACCAAACTCCATTCCTCATCAAAATCCTCAGTAACAACTTCAATATTGGCTTTCTTCTTCAGACGAAGTCCTTTCGCTACAACGTCCTCTTCTTTACAGGCGTTCAAAAATCGAGTGTGGTGGTCGTAACTCAAACGCCTTTTACACAAATTCAACAGCTTGAAAAAGTAGTATGATTCCCTGTTTTCCATCGATGCAAACAATTAATAACTCTTCACAAGCATCAGTCACAAACAGTTAATCTTCATGAAGAAACATACACTATCACAAATGAAGATAACCCACATGTTATGTTCCACACCTATATTTCGACCACATAAAGTGGTCTTCATCAGGGTAAAATTACAGTTACAACCGCACGCGTCATACTACTTTTAAAAGTGTAAACTTAAACAGCCTCGTGCGCGCGCATCAACAAACGATCTCCTCCCCGCGCGCATAATGCCATTATAAACCATCAACAAATTACGTTCGTCTGGAACGCCTGTTCTGACCGAAGAAAAAGTCATTGTCATTAAGACCATAAGGACTCAAAGTATTAAGCTTATATGCCCATTGGCCCTCCTTATCCCTCAGCTCCTCTTCCCATTGACCCTGTCTATCAACTGAATGTTCATATCATCCAAACCGCTATGTCCATCACTCCAAAAGTGTTTATACAGTAGGTCGTCATTCTCCCGCTGTGCCTCATTCAATCTTGCATGGCGTCTTATTCTGGATTTATGGTTGTTAAACCTTATTCTAAACTTTGTAACAGTGGACCCCACATACTGTACTGAACACCTCTTACATGTGATCAAGTAAACCACATTACTTGAGTTACAATCAAGACTATAGTTAATAGAGTACTTCCTGTCATTATGAGTACACACAAAACAGTCCTTTTCCTCTAAATACCTACAGACTTCACATCGACTTGATTTACATTTACACGTTCCTCGCTCATTTTCTGCAGAACCACGGCTATTTATCTTCGCACGCACCAGGTAGTCCCCAAACTTTTAGGTTTTCTGAATGCCACCAAAGGGATATCCTTGATGGCTTTTTTACATCGATCCGATGACTTCAAAATGGGATGTAGCTCTCTGAGTATTTTACTTATGTTCGGCAAGCCAGGATGGTAAGTTACCACGAAAGGTGTTTTTGCACTGCGTGTTTGCTGTTGACTTCTAAAAGCCTCTTCTCTGGTCATACGCCTGACTCTCCCGATTTGTTTTTCCACGAAGTTCCTCTGATGACCCCTTTCAATTAAGTATTCCACCAAATTCTCCGCCCGCTTCTCAAAAAAAATAGGGCTTGGAACAAATCCTACGCAATCGCATCGCTTGAGCATACGGTATGCTCTTCTTACAGGCACCCGGATGACAGGAACTATAATGTAAATATTGGTGACTGTCCGTTGGTTTAACAAATACGTCCGTCTCCAATACACCTGACTTGTTGATCACCCTAACATCTAAAAATTCTATTTCATTCACAGAACACTTTGAAGTAAATTTGATCGTGTTATGGGCATTGTTTAAATATCTTATAAATTCCTCCAACTTCCTTTCACCCTCCGTCCATATGATAAATATATCATCAATGTATCTCCACCAAATATAGGGCTTGACTTCTGCATCCCGAAGTAGACGTCTTTCCAAATTATCCATAAAGATATTTGCATATGAAGGAGCCATTCTTGTTCCTATCGCTGTTCCTAGCTTTTGTAGATAATGTTTGCCATTGAATTCAAAGTTGTTATTTCTCAACACCAAATCTGTAAAAGTGACTACGTCCTCATTCAATGATCCCTTCCAATCACCCTCATTGAAACCATCGAATTTCAGTAACGCTTCCTTCAAAGCTGCCACACCTTCATCATGTGGAATGTGGGGGTACAGGCCAACCACATCAACTGTACACAAAATGGACCCCTCCGGCAGCCTCCCCAGCTCTCCTAACTTCTTGAGAAAATCATTGGTGTCTTTGATGTATGACTCTATCCCTTGCACTAATGGTCGTACTTTATGGTCCACAAACTCAGAGATCTTCTCTGTAGGAGTGTTGCATCCAGAAATCACTGGTCTACCTGGACAACCCTGTTTATGTATCTTCGGTAAAAGGTAAAACCTACCAGGCTTCACATCTTCAGACGCCAAAAGATAATCTCGCGTTTTCTCATCAATATTCCCTTTGCTGTAACACTCATTTATTTTCGTATTGATCTCTTTCATCATGTCCCGAGTAGGATCTCTATCCAATAACGTATATACTTCCGAATCATCTAGCTGTCGCATGGCTTCTTCTATATATGCGTCCCTATCCATTACAACGACCGCAGAACCTTTATCTGCTTGCTTTATGATTATATCTTCATAACTCCTCAAATTCTCCAGCGCCCTCTGTTCATCCCTTGTTATATTACGCCGATATGTTTTATCCAAATCGTACGCTAAAATCGCCTTTTCAACAGCGTCCACGTAAGCCTCTATGGCTATTTCCCTGTTCTTCTCCGGACACCATTTTGACTTATTTCTGAACGCTGGCTTATCTGAAAAGTCCCCATCAACTTCATCTTCAGAATAAAAATACTCACGTAACCTAATCCGTCTGATATAATCTCTTATGTCCTTCCGAAGATTGTAAACATCAATCTTTTCCGGCATAGGGCAAAATTTCAATCCCTTAGACAAAAGAGATATTTCCGCTTCCGTAAGTAGTCTCTTCGAAAGATTGACAACAGTATGATTGCCAGTATCTAGCCCTGCATCCGTACTCATTCCAAACCGCTTTGCCGGTAACTCGTTACGGTCTCTTTCAACTCCCATATTACTATCCGCTGACGTTTCCCCCACTGTCCTAACCACATTATCCTGTAATTCATTCCGCAGACTACCTTCCGCCTCCCCGTGCATTGCCTCCAATACACTGTTTATGTCACTGCTGATTTCCCTCAAATCCACTAGTAATAGTGGACAGTCCACTGGTAGAGGATTCACACCAGCTAAATTCTCTTCTGGCGTCAAGTCTTCCACCTCTATCCTCCTATTAATGTCGTCAACATCCCCCATCCCTACACCCTGCCTAATTGTAGATACAAAATTCTCGATTTCCTCCCTTGAGGGACCACTCACCATTCGATCCCCACTCTCTACACCGATTGCACTCAGCAGAATCGACCTTGGATAACATGGTAAGAAAAATATCTGCTATTTGTGAGAAATTTAATCAAGTACTTTTAGAAAGGAGAAGGAAGAAATTGGGTGAATTACTTACTGGTAGTGCTTTGGTTGGAGTGGAGGAACCGGATGTTGAGGGGGATTGGGAGCTGAGTGCAATCGGTGTAGAGAGTGGGGATCGAATGGTGAGTGGTCCCTCAAGGGAGGAAATCGAGAATTTTGTATCTACAATTAGGCAGGGTGTAGGGATAGGGGATGTTGACGACATTGATAGGGGGATAGAGGTGGAAGACTTGACGCCAGAAGAGAATTTAGCTGGTGTGAATCCTCTACCAGTGGACTGTCCACTATTACTAGTGGATTTGAGGGAAATCAGCAGTGACATAAACAGTGTATTGGAGGCAATGCACGGGGAGGCGGAAGGTAGTCTGCGGAATGAATTACAGGATAATGTGGTTAGGACAGTGGGGGAAACGTCAGCGGGTAGTAATATGGGAGTTGAAAGAGACCGTAACGAGTTACCGGCAAGGCGGTTTGGAATGAGTACGGATGCAGGGCTAGATACTGGCAATCATACTGTTGTCAATCTTTCGAAGAGACTACTTACGGAAGCGGAAATATCTCTTTTGTCTAAGGGATTGAAATTTTGCCCTATGCCGGAAAAGATTGATGTTTACAATCTTCGGAAGGACATAAGAGATTATATCAGACGGATTAGGTTACGTGAGTATTTTTATTCTGAAGATGAAGTTGATGGGACTTTTCAGATAAGCCAGCGTTCAGAAATAAGTCAAAATGGTGTCCGGAGAAGAACAGGGAAATAGCCATAGAGGCTTACGTGGACGCTGTTGAAAAGGCGATTTTAGCGTACGATTTGGATAAAACATATCGGCGTAATATAACAAGGGATGAACAGAGGGCGCTGGAGAATTTGAGGAGTTATGAAGATATAATCATAAAGCAAGCAGATAAAGGTTCTGCGGTCGTTGTAATGGATAGGGACGCATATATAGAAGAAGCCATGCGACAGCTAGATGATTCGGAAGTATATACGTTATTGGATAGAGATCCTACTCGGGACATGATGAAAGAGATCAATACGAAAATAAATGAGTGTTACAGCAAAGGGAATATTGATGAGAAAACGCGAGATTATCTTTTGGCGTCTGAAGATGTGAAGCCTGGTAGGTTTTACCTTTTACCGAAGATACATAAACAGGGTTGTCCAGGTAGACCAGTGATTTCTGGATGCAACACTCCTACAGAGAAGATCTCTGAGTTTGTGGACCATAAAGTACGACCATTAGTGCAAGGGATAGAGTCATACATCAAAGACACCAATGATTTTCTCAAGAAGTTAGGAGAGCTGGGGAGGCTGCCGGAGGGGTCCATTTTGTGTACAGTTGATGTGGTTGGCCTGTACCCCCACATTCCACATGATGAAGGTGTGGCAGCTTTGAAGGAAGCGTTACTGAAATTCGATGGTTTCAATGAGGGTGATTGGGAGGGATCATTGAATGAGGACGTAGTCACTTTTACAGATTTGGTGTTGAGAAATAACAACTTTGAATTCAATGGCAAACATTATCTACAAAAGCTAGGAACAGCGATAGGAACAAGAATGGCTCCTTCATATGCAAATATCTTTATGGATAATTTGGAAAGACGTCTACTTCGGGATGCAGAAGTCAAGCCCTATATTTGGTGGAGATACATTGATGATATATTTATCATATGGACGGAGGGTGAAAGGAAGTTGGAGGAATTTATAAGATATTTAAACAATGCCCATAACACGATCAAATTTACTTCAAAGTGTTCTGTGAATGAAATAGAATTTTTAGATGTTAGGGTGATCAACAAGTCAGGTGTATTGGAGACGGACGTATTTGTTAAACCAACGGACAGTCACCAATATTTACATTATAGTTCCTGTCATCCGGGTGCCTGTAAGAAGAGCATACCGTATGCTCAAGCGATGCGATTGCGTAGGATTTGTTCCAAGCCCTATTTTTTTGAGAAGCGGGCGGAGAATTTGGTGGAATACTTAATTGAAAGGGGTCATCAGAGGAACTTCGTGGAAAAACAAATCGGGAGAGTCAGGCGTATGACCAGAGAAGAGGCTTTTAGAAGTCAACAGCAAACACGCAGTGCAAAAACACCTTTCGTGGTAACTTACCATCCTGGCTTGCCGAACATAAGTAAAATACTCAGAGAGCTACATCCCATTTTGAAGTCATCGGATCGATGTAAAAAAGCCATCAAGGATATCCCTTTGGTGGCATTCAGAAAACCTAAACGTTTGGGGGACTACCTGGTGCGTGCGAAGATAAATAGCCGTGGTTCTGCAGAAAATGAGCGAGGAACGTGTAAATGTAAATCAAGTCGATGTGAAGTCTGTAGGTATTTAGAGGAAAAGGACTGTTTTGTGTGTACTCATAATGACAGGAAGTACTCTATTAACTATAGTCTTGATTGTAACTCAAGTAATGTGGTTTACTTGATCACATGTAAGAGGTGTTCAGTACAGTATGTGGGGTCCACTGTTACAAAGTTTAGAATAAGGTTTAACAACCATAAATCCAGAATAAGACGCCATGCAAGATTGAATGAGGCACAGCGGGAGAATGACGACCTACTGTATAAACACTTTTGGAGTGATGGACATAGCGGTTTGGATGATATGAAAATTCAGTTGATAGACAGGGTCAATGGGGAAGAGGAGCTGAGGGATAAGGAGGGCCAATGGGCATATAAGCTTAATACTTTGAGTCCTTATGGTCTTAATGACAATGACTTTTTCTTCGGTCAGAACAGGCGTTCCAGACGAACGTAATTTGTTGATGGTTTATAATGGCATTATGCGCGCGGGGAGGAGATCGTTTGTTGATGCGCGCGCACGAGGCTGTTTAAGTTTACACTTTTAAAAGTAGTATGACGCGTGCGGTTGTAACTGTAATTTTACCCTGATGAAGACCACTTTATGTGGTCGAAATATAGGTGTGGAACATAACATGTGGGTTATCTTCATTTGTGATAGTGTATATATATATATATATATATATATGAACATTCAGTTGATAGACAGGGTCAATGGGGAAGAGGAGCTGAGGGATAAGGAGGGCCAATAATTTATTATTCTTTGTGTGACAAATGATGGAAGCTGAACAGCTGTCCCCTGCGTGCCCTGCCAGATGTGATCTTATGCACCTATCAATGTTAGTCCCGAGGTAACTGACGAAGGTCGAGAGACCGAAACGTTTTTTAATCATAAATTTTTAAATTTTTATCGTTTTTTGAACCAAAAGTTGTCCATTTTCGGTCTTTTTAACTGTTTTTTATCATCCGCCGAATAAGGACTGTGAATCATTAGTGATCCTTTTGGTTCTGCATCTTTCGTTGGCCCAGGAAGCGCTTTCAACCGTCTATATATATATATATATATATATATATATATATATATTATACGTGATTAAAAGCGTTGCTAAACAGGTGTGTCTTAAAATGGCGCTTGAAAGTATTGATGGTACAAATAGAGCGGATTTCATGCGGCAGAGCATTTTACAATTTTGGTGCTGCTAGTTGAAATGACCTATCGCCCAAGGTGGCTCTAGTTCGAAAAGATGGCGGTTCAAGTAGGAGACCATTAGAAGATGATCTTAACCTATACGCGCCTGGCATCAACAAAGCCATTCTTACTTACAAATGCTTAAATAATCAACTAGAAGGGGCTTGATACGAACTATTTACGTCATTCAGAAATACACAGTTATAATACTAGAAACAAAGATAAGTTTGTTTTACCCAAACCAAGAACTGAATACATGAAACGTAGTTTTGAGTACACTAGTATCACCTTATGGAATACATTATCTAAGAATATCCAAAACTCTGACTCTGTATCAAGCTTTAAAAGACAAATTAGCGAAATATTATTGTAATCATTTAATCATTTTATTTTATCATTATTTGTGTCAAGTTTTGAAAGACAATTTAGCGAAATGTTATTGTAATCATTTAATCGTCTTATTTTATTCTATAGTTTTGATGTATTCATAATTTATGTTGATAATTATTAGTGTATATTGTACATTATTTTAGCATTGTATTTATTTATGTCGGGGCACCTGGGAGAACAAACTGCTGAAGGTGTTCCCTGGTTAAATAAAGCTCATTATTATTATTATTATTATTATTATTATTATTATTATTATTAACCAACAAACTCAGCCCACTTATGACACCGAGTCCGGGAATCGAACCCGGGACACATTGGTGGAAGGCGAGTGCTCTAACCACTAGGCCAACCCTGCTCTCCGAAAACTTTCGAGGCATCTGTTTGAATTACTATGGATTAGACCCTGCTCGTTACTACACCTCTCCCAGTCTGGCTTGGTCCACTTGTCTCAAGATGACGGACGTGGAACTAGAATTTTTAACTGACTCGGATATGTACTTGTTCGTCGAGGAAGGAATTCGTCAGGGGCGTAGCGAGGTTTTAGAATAGTTGTAGGCCTGTTTTTAAGACGTTATCACGCAAAAGGCGTGTATAGAGCACCGAAGTTGCGAGTTTCTAGGGGTTCCGGGCCTATGCTTCCCCGGGAATTTTTTTTACTGAAACCTCTAAAGCGCCATTTCATGCATTCCTCAGACTCGAAAAATGTTTGTGAAGTGTGAAGTCCTGAATTTTTTTCAGGCTTCTTTTCGCAATTGCATAAATTGCGTTCACAACTGCGAGGATCATTCTTCATTTGATTTCATTTCCGCAGTTCATGTATGATTCATTTCATATATCATTCACACTCATTTCTTTCAGGGGAACATATGAACCCACAATTGACCTGCTCCCAACGTCAGTGGCTTCATAGCTCAGTTGGTTAGAGCATCGCACCGGTAATCGCGAGGTCACGGGTTCGAACCCCGTTGAAGTCCTGAATTTTTTTCAGGCTTCTTTTCGCAATTGCATAAATTGCGTTCACAACTGCGAGGATCATTCTTCATTTGATTTCATTTCCGCAGTTCATGTATGATTCATTTCATATATCATTCACACTCATTTCTTTCAGGGGAACATATGAACCCACAATTGACCTGCTCCCAACGTCAGTGGCTTCATAGCTCAGTTGGTTAGAGCATCGCACCGGTAATCGCGAGGTCACGGGTTCGAACCCCGTTGAAGTCCTGAATTTTTTTCAGGCTTCTTTTCGCAATTGCATAAATTGCGTTCACAACTGCGAGGATCATTCTTCATTTGATTTCATTTCCGCAGTTCATGTATGATTCATTTCATATATCATTCACACTGTATAACAATAGTTAACCAAACCGGAAACCTAGGAAACGACTTCCCCGTTTTGGAGGGAGGTTTTAATATCAAACTCAGATTTTTTTTTGCAATTTATGTGACTGTTATTTTTCTATTGCCCCTGTTTTGGCTTAACTGCAGAATACCCTGCCACTCCAAAACGTATCTAGAATGTGTGGCTACGCGGCTATGCGGATACGTGAAGCCGAAACAAGCTCACTAACACATGCAATATGAATATACCTCGTTCTTTAATCCATTTGCCGAAACAAGGGTTTTACACACGACTACTGTCTCTTTATCCTAGATCGAAAGACATTTTTCGCCGTATAAGCAACCAATAACTACATGGTGATTTGAATTCAACCAATGAACTTTATTGTAATACATGTCGCTTCAGTAACTCCAAAACTGCTTTCATTACATTACAAACTGAATATTTCAAATAAACACTACTCGCTACACGAAGCATCATCAAAATTGTGGCATATAAACTACCATACATGCAATTAACAAAACTCAAATCTCAACGGCGGGGCTGAAGTACAGGTCACATTCGACAGGTCAACATACAGGTCACCATACTACGGATAAATAAAGAAGCCTAAAAGTGTCTCCTAGCCCTAATCACTATTCAAAATTTTCTTTTAGATTGAGGACAAACTGTTTGGCTTAGTTACCAATCAATGAAATAGTGAACTGTGCCTCTGACCTGTGGAATATGACCGCTCAACGTCCTCAAATTATTCTAACTGCTCGTAAATAGAAAGTTCGTGAAAAAGTTCGTTAACATTGCAGACACAAGTTGAAACGAATTAAATATTCTTCAATGGTCCAATGGCATTGACGGGGAACAAATGATGAGTGTCCATTGGGACTCTCCGTAGATTTGGAACTAGTTTAGGCATAGACACACCACCCAGGTTCAGTTCTTGTATCAGCTGTTGACAGTAGGGAGAAAGCATGCGTTAGATCACTTTCATCTTCTCTGGCGCTAAGGGATAACCCGATTGCAAATCGTGGAGTTCTTTGGGGTATTCTAGATCTACTTCAAGAATATACCCATCTTCGCCATCATCGGGTATGGACATGACATCCAAGTGTTCGATTTCATGCTCCCTTAACCAAAAAAAGTCATGGGTCGGGAGAGGTTGACCCATAGTCCAGCCAGACTCAATGTTGGCGTCCAAAGCATCTTTTCGATTAAACGAATTGCTGCATCGTTCGCAAGTAAAAGAACTACCACCATGAAGTGCTTTCTTGTTTCGTACCAGATTTCTCATCTGGGAGAACTGTTTCTCGCAAATATTACAGATGAAAGCCATTTTACTCAGCAGCTACTCTTCTTTGCTCCACACTCTTCAAACGTTCGCATAAGAATGTACGAAGGTTTCATCGGTGTCCGTTTTATTCATGTTTAGTAGAGTTCAGAGCTTGTTTATTGGTTTGAACAATATGTTATTGTGACGTGAAAGGCATGCCTATGGGTGCGTAATTGACTTTGGGATATCAGATTATGCGCTTAGACAATAGCAAACTCTACACAACCTCTTGTGTTTGTGCATTCACCGTGACAGTTGAGTGAATAGTAGGTGCGTGGGCTAAGGTGATGGTACACACAATGGTGCACGCATGAGGTTGAGGTCCCACGTTCGGTTTTGGCATGGGAGTCTTTTTATGTGCGCAATCAATTGTAACGGCCGCGTTCGGGTTATTAAAATATTCAAATCAGAAGTCTCAAAGAAAGCAATGACGCTTTCGTTCACTTTGACGGTCAATAGAAACAGAAATTAAAAAAAGCTGCGGTAGCCCATCCTACCTCGGAATACCAACTCCATTCTATTCAAAGTACTGTTTCCGTTGTTTAAAAATAACATATTACTATTCCTTTGAGTTATTTAATTCATTTATTACAGAGATACCACACAATGACTATGGTTATAATCAACATACGTCGCGCATACGTCGTAAAACCATTCAACAACCACGTAAACAGGTCACTTATTTAGAAAGAGTTAAATACGAGGATTGGAAAATTACTATGGCTTATTTATCCAAGGATTCGTACACGTTTTCTTTTGATTTGAAAAGTGGCTACCATCATATCGAAATTTCGCAGGATCACCAAATGTTTCTGCGCTTTTGCTGGCGTTCTCCAGATTCAGATAACGAAGCGTTTTAAGTTTTCACCGTTCTTCCCTTTGGTTTGTCTACAGCTCCCTATATTTTCACAAAGCTTCTTAAGCCTTTAGAGAAACATTGGAGAATACAGGGTACTTGCATAGCTGTTTTCTTAGACGATGGTTGGGGTATAGTTGAGGATAAAGAAGGTTGTCTTATTAAGGCCCAATCTGTAAGGCGGACTTGTATTTCTAAAAATAGAAAAGATACGCGCAAAGGTTGACTCAAGGGGCTTGTATGGGAGAGTGAAGCTCCTATTCATGGGCTCCTGATAGAGACCTTAAAGTGCCCCTAACCCCAAAATTTTTTTTCATTTTAAAAGATTCGTCTCTGAATTAGAAGCACAACCGTGAAAAAATTTTTTGATTCGGTTGAATCTTCGCTTTTCTGTGCCCCGTAAAGTCTCGAAATTACGACCAAAAACGCCGCCATTTTGTTTCACGACCGAGTTACGAGGAGATTGGGTTCAGCGCTTGTATGACGTCATCCCGGGAACGGAAGTTCTGTTGCGCTTACAAAGTTCTTTGAAGGAAGCTCAATAATTCTAACTCTGAGGGCAAATAAGACATGATTTTAACCGATAATTTATATTCATAGTATTGTCACATGTAACATTTCTCTCCTAAGAGAAGATTTGATGTTTTGCAAACGAATGAGCCAAAAACAGACTCGATGTTCGTGAAATAAACATATTCCCATCGGCTGATCTCGCAAGCATTTTATGCCCTTTTATATGGTGAAAACAGAAAATTCCAATGAGTCCGTTCAGTGAAAAGATCTCCTCTTTAAAACTCGTTTATTGTATAGTGGTACAACCCAAACATGTGCTTGTACCACGTTTTCAATGTATCGTGATATTCGGTGTGCTGCGTATCAGATACACAAAGGATTTAACCGCAGCGACACAAAGTAGTCCAGAATGTAATGGCAGCTAAAATAATTGTCCCTCGATATGTACCTTTAGGAAAACCTCATCAATCTAACTTCCTTTAAATTTTTCGGCTTCATGAGTCCCACAGTCTTCGACAAAAGCGCTCTATAACAACCGGTTTCCAACGTCAACAATCAAAATATATTTCAGAGGCCATGCTAATTCACTGACAGAAGCCTATGTCACTGATCAATACATTGTAGACTGCTAAGAAGACTTGAAGTGTTTACAAATCAAATTGACTAACTTCACCGAATTCAGTTGATTTAGACGATGGTGCCACTCGATCTTCATGTTCAAATGGAGCTACATGTAGTAAAATATATCCAATCGCGTCTAAATTTGTGTCAGTTTGTTTACATGGGATATATGCAAATTATTCTCGCATCGCGAAGTTGCGATCGCTTATTTCTAACCAACAGTTTAGACGGATACGTAGCCTCAAATTTTAATTGCAGTAAGCTATATTTATTTTATTTTACCTTGCCTTGACTTCGTTCACAGTACTGCCTGAGGATAACTAGAAGTTCAGCTAATCCTCAAGTCACGTAATTCGCGTCGGCTGAGCTCACTTTCCTTCTTTGAATAGATACCATAAATAAAGACTCTCCCATAAATAGGCACTTCCACAATTATTTGCTGATGTTCGTTTAAAATACCGATCTAAAGTCGGATGTGCGCCGTTTATATAAAATAACAATTATTGTTTTCAAACCGCTGCACAATTCCCATTGCCGATGCACGGGTACTCGGTCGTTCAAGATTGAAATGTTAAATCAAAGCTTTTGCTCACCAGCAGCGTACATAGAACCACGAGGTAAGGCAGATAACACTTATAAACGAAGTTAATGTTTTTCGTCTTCCCTTCTTCCGCGAATCTTGCTGTCCATTCCTGGTCTTCATAACCAGAGGCTCCTTCGAGCTCCTCGCCGATTCCGTTCTAGTTCCACTTCAGAAATGAAGTTAATTTGGTCTTCACCCTACACATAGCCTGACTCTGACTCCGAGGACGAGGAGGACATGATTCCAACACAATTTTGACTACTGCCAGGCTTTTACCCTCTAATATGTGCTTCGATGACCCCAACAAACGCTTGCAAAAACAGAGATTGACTGAGAAGCTATCTTTCAATCGTTCCCGGGATGACGTCACCAGCCTCGATAGACCCAGACTCCCTTTTACTCGGCCGTGCAACAAATTGAATGAGACTTTGGCTGTCCATAAAAAATCGAGGATTAAGCCAAATCCAATAATTCTTTCGCCAAAATACTTCAAATGATAAGTAGATTTATTTAGGCGAAAAAAAAAATTTGGGGGTTAAGGGCACTTTAAGCAGCAGACGTTCGTGAGCCACGAACGGCGGCTGGAAGTTACTTTTGGAATTTTATTTCATACTGCGCATGGCATCACGTTCGTCTCTGGCAGCGCGGACCCCAGAACGGCATGTTTTCGGTTCTCTTCAGAACGTCCACCTTTTAAGACGTCTAGGTAAGATATTTAGAAAATTGTTTTGTTTATTTTTCGACGCTACTTTCTTATAAGGCTCAAAATATATATTTTCAATATATTGTACAGGTTTGGAAATTGAGTGGACTGAAAAACATGATCTATGTTTGGCTTGTGAAATTCGAGCAAGTGGTATCTTTAAGTCCACGAAGAAAAAAAAACAGTTCAGCCAGCTCAAGTATGGCAGCAAATCGCAGATACTTTGTGTAGCTATGATACACCAACATTTACAGTGTCCAAACGTGCCGTACGGGATCGCTATGGAATAATCTCGTCCAAGTATAGGAAAAAGTTAAGCACCGAAGAAAGAGCGAGTGGTATCGAAGTGGAGCAGACCGAACTCGAGGTGCTTCTGGAAGAGCTTATTGAACAAGAAGACTTAAGCGAAGAAGAGGGAAACGAAGCTAAAAGAAAAACTGAACAGGATAAGTCTAAAGCCCAGGAAATAAGAAAAACTGCAATGGAAAACCTTGGAGAAACAAAGAAGAGGAAGCTTGTAAATGGCGAGCAAGATGATGCAACATCATTGCCTTTGAAGAATAAAACAAGAAGATCCGGGTCAGAAGTAGTTAGCTACCTAAAAGAAAAGTCGGAGCAAGAAGTAAAATTACGAGAGCAAGAAATTGAAATAAAGAAGACACAACAAGAAATGGAAGGCAAGAGATACGATTCCCTGATGGCCATGATGGCACAGCAACAACAACAACAGCAGCAAATTCAAGCATCAATGGTCGAGCAGAATAAATTGATGCTGAACTTACTTTCAAAGTTGGTTAACAATTAACTTTTACTGCTAGCTTTGCTTGAATATATTACGAAAGTTGTTACAGTGGTTTTTTATTAGTACTGTAAGAATATTCTCGAATTCAGATGTTGTAATCTTGTTGACAATGCTTGGCTTGGTTGAATGAAATTGTGTTTATCTAGTTGGCCCCAAAATTGCTTAAAAAATAAGTTGCCTGAGTTTTAATTTGTCAGTTGTCACAGTACTTTTGATCACCAAGAGTATTCAAAGATGTGTGGTTGCTGTTATCTTGACAATAGTTGCGTTTTATATTTTTGTTTACTCAGGAATCTATTCAAAACAAAATCGGATGATGAGTTGTTGTTGAGACTTCATGGAGCAATTAAAAATATGTTGTGATAGTTTCCAGATGTGAGAGGGAAGCTTACATTTGTTATGATTTTTAGAGGTTACCTCATTTTGAAGGGGGGTGTTGTAAATGTGGGTTTAACATGTTGGACTTTATCAGGACTACCCATGCTAAACTTTTTCAGTGGTACAAAGGGAGTATCACTGCACTACCAGAACTATTGTATTTTCAGGAAGTTTTCACAACAAAATGCAAGCATATTGAAACATATTTCTTGCCTTTAAAGATGCAACAAATGTAGATAACGGTTGATTTAGGAGGTTTTAATTTACAGTTACACCTGCTAAGTTTGAAAGTTGTTCCAAATGTTTCAAACGAGAGTCTGACATCAAAAGTTCTTAAATAAGATTTTGAAATCTGCTGTTAACGGTGATACAACTAGACTGATGATGATATCTTCATGCAAAGTATTCCTGGACTGTTGGCGGTTGTAAATGAAAGTAAGTGGATGTTTTATTGCCATACAAGCAAGTGATGGCATTCTGAAGTAGAGAACAGACAATGTAGAGTTTGCCAACACTGCTTAACCCTATCTTCAAGTTCTTTCGAAAATCGATAAACTTAAATGAGTTAACAATGTCTCCAAATATCCACTCCACAGAGACTCTGACAGCACTCATAGATTCATTGAAGGCCAGCATATTTGGTGTCAATCTTGCATCCTTGAATGGACCCTGCAGGTGATCCCTCAGGGGGTAGGCGGGGTCACCATATAGACACATGGGCTGGCCACCCCTGGAGAATGCATACCTCTCCAGGTTCTGTAACAAACCTGAATCTGCTAGTATGCCCGCATCATGTCTTCTGCTCTCTGCAAAACACAAAATGTTATTTACTGAATTAGAGTGTCATTAAAAATACAGGGGAAAGAGATGAAGAACAAATAAATGGAGGGGTCAAGCTATTGAAATCTCCAGCAAAAATATAATAGCAGAAATAGCTGATATTCTTATGTCATCAGTAGATCTATCCTGGGATAATGCATGTTTGGAAGAAAAACACATTGTCATTTGGAAGAAAATTACAGTCTATCGTTGTACTTATATATAATATTTTCACAGAATCTGAATGCAGTGGGAGAAGGGGCAACAGATTATTTATATTTTTATTTTAAAATTTTGTTTTCCAAATACATTATCCAGGTCCCTACTGATGTACAGTAAGAATGCTCGCGGAACGGTAAACTAACCGACAGGTCCATAAAGGTTTCCAACAAGTCCATTTGGCAATGTCATTGATTGAAATTTCAGAGTGCACTCTTTTGTGACAATTATAGACTGCTCGTTGATTTTCTCCCGGCCTTGAAATTGGGCGAACAGTTCCGTCTAGAAATCCAAAGCAACTTTCTAATGCAGCTCCTTTGTGATGGATGGCTGCTGCATAGGTCTCCAGGGAAGCAGGAGAAATAACTTCATGGTTCCATTCTGTAATTCTGTGACCGTGGTCTTCATATAAACAATTTACAACAGCATTTGTTATCATGCAGATTTCGGGAAGCGGTCTTCCAAAACGTTGGATCATATCGTTGTAGCGACAAGGGTATGCTGTCCTTTTAAGAAGCATGCAAAGCCCTTCAATTGTAGAGGCAACAGTTCTCTGGGAGCATCTGAAGACTTCGGGTAATTGAAGAATGTCAGCCAGGAATGGGATGTCGTTTTTCACGATGCGAAACTCGAACTTGCACTCGGGCTCTTTAATACTGTCAAAGTCAAAGCGATCGTATTCGTTGTAGGAAAAACCTGGATTTTTGGACGTGTATTCTTCAAGCAAGAGAAGTAATTCTTCTTCAGAAATGTATCCTTGTTCAAAGCTTAAGAAAAGCGTGTCTCTGACCTCTTGAAATCCGGTCATATTTACTGTCAGGAACAGAAACGACGGTCGTGTTCCCGCGGAAGCTTAACTTTAGGGACCTTAAGCAACGACGACGGCGACGGCAACGAAAACGTCATTTCAAAATATAGCTTCTCGTTTCTGTAACTCTTTCACGATTATTTCAACTTGTTTAACTTAAAAAATGTTGGCGAAATGTCCAGGAACAAAATTACTATGAACGACGTCAAAGTAAGGAAAAAGAAAGAAACATTTACCGTCATGCGCTCACGTTCTCAAGAAAACATAAAAATTGGTCATTTCACGTTGTTGTTTTGCAGAGGACGGCAAAGAAATGTACCAAAAAGCAAAACGCACGTGCAGAGCGATTGTTTTTATTCATTAATTCTATTGTCTTGTGACGTTCTCGTTGCCGTTGCCGTCCTCGTTGCTTAAGGTCCCTTTTAATTTGGAGCCACGAACCCCGTCTTCCACCCAGTTTCCCCGCGGAAGAAGATGCCGTTCGTGGCTCACTAACGTCTGCTGCTTAAGGTCTCTAATGAGGAGAAATCGGTATGGAAACCCACTCAAGTTTTGGACTGGTTAGGTATAACTTGGAATTCTCTATTGGGTACCCTAAAAATTGTAGACAGAAGAATAACAAAGATTACCAGCACTATAGATCGTATTCTTGCAGCCGATTTTAAACTCTCTGCTAGAGAGTTGGCTTCCTTTACGGGCCAAATTATCTCCACTGCACCTGTAGTTGGGAACACTGGAAGGATTATGACCAGACATTGTGTCATGTCTACCTTGTGTGTAGATAAGTGGGATTCAGTATTCTGTCTTGATGATTATTGCAAAGAGGA
This sequence comes from Pachyseris speciosa, assembly GCA_016490735.1. Lineage (NCBI taxonomy): Eukaryota > Metazoa > Cnidaria > Anthozoa > Scleractinia > Pachyseridae > Pachyseris > Pachyseris speciosa. The sequence continues at coordinate 81,323 of JAEMWC010001610.1, forward strand.
ATTATATTTTTGGAAAGAAAATTTGATTAATCTCAACAGCAGGAATTGCTTTGTAAGTAAAGATCCTAGTTATTTTGTTTATTCAGATGCTAGTGCCACTGGAGGCGGTGCATTCACTGACTTTAACGATGACTTTGTGTGTCACAGAGTGTGGACGGAGAATGAAAGCTCGCAAAGCTCAACATGGAGGGAGTTATCTGTGATCGAATTTTCATTGCAATCATTTGCCTCATTATTGGAGGGATCGTACGTTAAGTGGCACACTGATAGCCAAGCCGCTGCTAAGGTTGTTGAAGTGGGAAGCATGAAACTTGATCTACACAGGATCGCACGCTGCATTTTCAGTATTTGTATTCAATCTGGAATTCATTTAGAGGTCCATTGGATCCCACGTTCTTTGAATCAGCAAGCTGACTATATAAGTCGATTAATCGATACCGATGATTGGCAAATTACCAACGAATTTTTGCTTTTTCTTGATGAGCACTGGGGGCCCCATACTGTTGATTGTTTTGCCAATTTTTATAATCACAAGCTTCCTAAATTCTTTTCAAGATTCTGGAATCCCAACACTGTGGGCGTCGATTTCTTTTTTCAGCCTCTTCGCGGGGAGAATTGTCTCGTCGTTCCACCTGTGGGTATTGTTGCGCGCGTCTTGCATCACATGAAGTCTCAGAATGCCTCTGGTACTCTTGTTGTACCTTTCTGGCCCTCGGCTCATTATTGGCCGTTATTTATGCATAAATATGGTAATTACCTTGTAGCTATTCGTGCAAGGAAGGAACCATAATTCGCTCTTAGGGTCCCATCAATTCGCAGGTTATTTTATAGCCCTAAGTAAGGAGTTTACCGAGTTATAAACTGGACATGTTCATCTTCTGTGTTGGCACTGGCCTAACCTGGCCAAAGCAATGATTTGTATCTTGTGGCACTGGCCAATTAATGTTGTCTTTATGGGGCACTGGCCCAGACTCTGGCACAAACATTGATTTGTCGGCATTTTACGTATCACCATCTTGTGATGGTGTTTGTTCCTTTTAGTTTGTATCTTGTGTTCTTGTTTCCTTTCAGTTAATTTTTTCAAGAAAGGTTCCCCAATTCTCTACTCAATGAACGCCAATCAGGTTCTAGACGTGATGTTGAAATCCAGAGCAGATGCGACAGCTAAATCTTACATGCGAGTTATTAAGCAGTTTTTGTGCTGGTGTAAAAGTAGGCAAATAACCATTGAGCTACCTTTTCCTTTAGGTGTTGTATCTCTTTATTTATTCGAAGTCCAGCAGTATTGTACTTCCGGTTCTTCTGTGATTTTGACCTATGCCGCCCTTAAATGGCTGCACTCATTTGTTCCCAGTGTCGATTGTAATCCGCTGAATAGTGACTTTTGCAGGAATATAATCGAGTCTGCCAAACACCAAAGGTCACAACCGATAATGCAAAAGAAGCTCATTACCACAGAGATCATTAGAAATATTTTAGAAGTTTATAACAAGAAGTATTCTAATTTAAAGGATCTTCGTATTGCCGCGTTATGCTCATTATTAGCCTTCGCCGGATTACTTAGGTACGATGATTTATGTAATATCGTTCCCAAGCATATTGAGTTCCATAATGATTATATAAGGATCTTCTTGCCTCGAAGCAAGACTGATATATATAGGGAAGGGAGTTACGTCTATATTAGTGCCTCCAGTTCAAATTACTGTCCTGTCGGTGTCTTAACAAGGTATTTGAACCTTTCTGGTTTTGATAGCGATAGTGCTCTTCCTTGTTTTAGGCCTCTAACCTTTCATCCTAGTAATTCAAGTTATACCCTGAGAAGTGGTAAGATTTCTTTTACTAGGTGTAGGGAAATTCTTAGAAATTGCTTAAGTAATTATATAAGCTGGGTTATAACCCTAATGATTATGGTCTTCATAGTTTAAGATCCGGTGGTATTACGTCTGTAGTGCGTAATAGTAGTAATTCGGTTCCTGAAAGACTACTTAAAATACATGGCAGATGGAAGTTCGATTCTGCCAAGGATATGTATGTTGAAGAGAGCCTTGAGAATAGATTGCAAGTAACTAAGTATTTATGTTTGTAATATTATCGAGCGTTTATTCCTCTGTAAAGAATTGTAAAAAAAAATTGTATTGTTCTACGGATAATTTGGTCTACGATGTAATAAACTGTGTTTGGATCCGCTTGCGCATCCTCCCATATTCCTTGTCTGATTTATTTGTATTACGGGAATTTAAGGGTAAAATAATTTACGTTCGTTTGAGCGAAGCGAATTAGAACGTAATTGTTTTTGTATTCTCTAATAAAAGGCAATAAAGTTTATGTTTGTCTCTCAAGAAACGTGTAATTCATATTAGTCGCGTGTTTATATTGATCGTTCCAAACAACTTAAGCCGTCTATTGTCGTTGTTGAATGGTAGAAGGTTGTCCCAAGGGCTTTTTTGCTGTAGAGTTCGTATGCAAATATGGGGCAGTTTGGATTACTAGTTTTGAATAATTAGTGACTAACGGAGCGGAAAGCAAGGTTGACGCTACCAACGAAAAGAGCGTTTTTATTTTGAACACATAATAGATTCTTGACTGACCAATGAGGGTTAAAAGAGATCGGGCAAGTCTGGGCAGGTCTATTGTTGCTATTGTACTAGAGTAACGCTCATTAGTAAACCTATCCACTGATTAGTATGCAGGAAGACACTTTTTAGTATGGAGGAAGACACTTATTAGTATGCAAGAAGACATCGTGACGTCATTGACTAGGCACCTAATCCACCTAATCCATAGGCACACAATCCACCTAATCCAAAACGAGACTTAATTCCATCCCTAACATACTACTTGCGCGCGTTTATATTTGTCCCCACTTAGTTTGTTAAAAGCTAAATAACTCGACACTTAAATTAAGTCCTACCACTACCACTACCACTACCACTACCACTACCACACCACTACCGCTACCGCTACCGCTACCGCTACCGCTTCCACTACCACTACCACTACCACTACCACTACCACTACCAACTACCACTACCGCTACCGCTACCATTACCACTACCATTACCACTACCACTACCACTACCACTACCGCTCCTGCTATTGCTACTGCTATTGCTACAGCTACTGCTACTGCTACTGCTACTGCTACTTTAAAATATGTTATGGAAGCATGCTTTAATAATAATAATAATAATAATAATAATAATAATAATAATAATAAAAATACTCAAAGGATAAATGCCAGGTTTTTTTTTTCTTTCGTCTAACTTGAAACGGCCTCCGACGCCCCACAGACCAGAATCTGTGAAAAAAGAAGATTGGAATGAATTATAATAATTTGATTGAACAAGGCGCTTACACCTTTGCATTTCTTTCAAGAAGATGCAGCAGGTCGACTCGTCTAGCTTATTATTGCTGAATAATAAAATGTGAGAAGTTATCATTAGGAAATATTGCTGTTGTCACGGTGTAATTATTCTTAAGGTGAGAATAGATACTCTGAGTTATGCAATGTTTTCGAGTTGTATACCGTGGAATAATATCCCACGAGTTACTAGTATTTTATTCGCAAACGACAACGCAACGGCTTTTCTGCATTCTGGTTGGCTTCTTATATATGGCAATGTCTACAATTTGGAATTGTTTAATTAGAAAGCAAATGTAAGCTGTTTAACAGAAACACAATAAGAATCTGTGAACATTTTTAATCAGTCGTCCAAAGGGTCATTTTGCTCTTTTTACACTTCAAGCGCTCATTTCTTTCCCGACCTGATACTTCGAAACCATAATCACCATATCATAAATATCTTTCGCACAAGTTACAATGTCCATGATACCTATGTGAAAGACTCATCGTTCACCACTCTAATTAATTTGAAGCCATCTGAACATTTCAAACAAACTTACCTGTAATTTAAACCTGTTCATTCAGTGGTACGTATTTTCCGAGTTTATGGGAAGGAGCGTCAGTCTGCTGAGGTAAAAACCCTGTGTTTAGTGATGCGTCAGATGCCGTCGCCTGCCCAAACTGAGGATAACTAACTACCTACCGCAACAGACACAGGTACACCACCACCACTTGCTTGCTCTGGTAAGAGCAAAGGGGTTCCATCAGGGCCTTGGGTCATGGCGTGTGGGCTTGCTTGTGATAGAGGGCCACAGGAACACCATAGGCACCTTGGGTCAAGACATGTCTGCTTGCTTGAACTGGTATAGCCACAGGAACACCATCAGGACCTTGGTTCACGTATCCAGTAGGATCATTTAGCAAAATTTGTTGTGGCTGGTATTTAAATAAATAAATAAATAAATAAACAAACAAACAAACAAACAAACAAATAAATAAATAAATAAATAAATAAATAAATATGAATGAATAAATGAATGAATGAATAGAAGAAGAAAACAAAGATAGGATTGCTGTGTGTTTGTTGATGACTGTCAACATTGCTTTACGCCTACAACAAGAAGTGTTTTCGAATACATAAACCACGGACAGCTGTGACCTGTTACATCCGTTCGTTATAATAGGCCATTTCCGAATTACCTCTGGCCTCTTTTTTAAAGCGAGTCCTGGTGCTCATCTTTTCATATGAAAATTAGTTTCTATTCACATGCAAATTTAACTCATTTTCATATGAATGGAAACTCATTTTCATATGAAAAGATGAGCAACAGGACTCGCTTTGAAAAAGAGGCCGAAGGTAATAATAATAATAATAATAATAATGGCTATTGTTTGGCTGTTTGAAGATGTCATTGCAATAGAGGGTTGTTATTCACGTGACTACCGGCCATATTGGTTTACTGAAACGAAAGAAAGTATTTGCATAAAACAGAGTTCAATTCCCAGAGGTTTAGTTTGGGACACCAACATGGCTGCCGTTTCTTTGCCTGGGGACACCAACATGGCCGCCGAGACGTGATGTGGAAACACTCTATAGGCTTGATTTTGTGAAGAAGGGTAATAAATAAAAGATGTGATTCAGTCAACACTGCCACATGCAAATTTGGAAAAACTAAATTACCGCCTTTAAAAGTTATTACCAGCAACGCATGAAACTACTTATTCTTTAAGGCGCGCGCGACCTCTTAACGTACCACGCTACAAAACCAACCGTTTTAAGAATAGTTTTATTATCTCTTCATGTCTTAAAGCGAACATAGTTTTTTCGTTGCTAAAATGTCTGCTGGATTTATGGAACCAAAATAGCACCTTTACATTTTAGCTCCTGTTTTTGTAGATTATCATGTTACTGTAAATTATCTTATTTTCTTGTTCTTAGTCAAAAGATCCAGTTGTAATCTATCCTTGAATTATTTTAAATTAATTTTTGTAATTTGTGTTGTTTTCCTTCAGTGTTTTTAACATGTTTTTGACCCACCCGACTCGACTAGCCTTTGCTACTTTCAGGTGGGTACTTTGTATGGTCTTAGTCTTGTATCTTGGAAATAAATAGTGTTCTTTCAAATAAATTAGAGTTTCCTTTTTTAGCTGAGTGGATCCTTTTAATAATTAGATAGTTAATAATTAGATCTGTGTAACTTTATTATCTTTATTATGTAAGTAAATACGCAATTCAGTTTTCTAACTGCTATGTATTTATGAATAAATAACTGACTTCAAGTTCAACTTCTTCCAACAGGAGTCAAAACTATATGACCATCCGATTACTCGTTTGGATGCTCACTCTACCAATGAGCTACAGGGGATTCATGGGAGCTTAGGCCATAAAATCTAGGTCCTGTATACTGAACTGCTTGGATCAGAATGTCGATAAGTGGAATAATTATGAAGAGGGTGATATGGTAAATTTCCGACGTTGGCAAGTGATGATTTGAAAATGGTGGTAGATATTTTTGGTGATATTGGTGGGAATGGTGTGAGGCATTTCTGTAGATTTTTGGTGACACGTGGAAAAGAGACGTTTGAGGCATTCTGTAGAATTTTCATGACAGTGGTGGGGAGGTTTGAGGGATTCTGTAGAATTTTGATGACAACTATGGGGGAGGTGTGAGGCATTCTATAGAGTTTTGGTGACAGTAGTGGGGAGGTTTGAGGCATTCTGTAGATTTTTGGAGACAGCAGTGAGGGTGAGTTGTGATGTGATTCTGTTGTCTTTGGTGATATTGTTGTGGAAGGTGTGAGGTATGCTGGAGATTTTTTCTGGCAAAACTAGCAAAAGGAATTAGAGGTATTCCCCACTGCTCACCTGTTCTGGGAAGCAGCATGTGCAAGGTTTCATCATACAGCAACAAATTGCTGCCCAGATACCGATCAACTCAGCAATGCCGAGAACCAGTATGACGGTACTGAAGAAGTGGTAGAAGCGATCGATCGTAACCATACTCACGATAAACACCACCACTTGAAAAGTGTATTTGCAGGCTATAAACAATGATGATTATTCCGGACACCCATCACTGCAGAGGTGATGGAGAAACCCATGAACACAGCAGCCTAAAGAGGGAAGAAAACCAGAATATAAATGCTACTACGCAATATTGTTATTGTGTATATTCTTTGTTTTGTACTCACCACTAATGATACGTCAACACAAATCTGGGTAGTACCTTTTCGCTTTAGATTTCTTACACAGTGGTGATAATTAGTCAAACTAAAACACACCGATAATAAAAACCAAAATGACTGCAGAAGTTAGGGAAGATAGGTTCACTTTCGTCATAATATCCTGTAAGTGATGTGCGTGTGTAATGTACTGTTAGCAGTCTAGTGAACATTCGCGAGGAGGACCGAACGCTAGCAATGGAGATGGGGAGAGCCCTAACATTAGGAAAAGTATACTAGAGAAGTTATTACCCCTGTCCCCTCTTTCCAACCAATATTATAAAAAAACTCAGTAAGTAAAAAAAAAAAAAAAAAAACTTCCGTTGTAAGGCAATGATCAGTTCCTCTTTACACTGCCTTTTTAAAACTCACAAACACATTCGGGCTTCTAGTGTTCTCTCGGCGGCTGCCAGGAATGTCCAAACCTTCTGTGATGCACGCCTGCAATGAAAAAAATCATGGCAATGATATTCGCTTTGATTGGCATCCGTTAGAACTGGATAAACTACCTCAGGTGTTCTTCCCAATACCGTTTAATAGTGCTGGATTGTCTCTGTTGAAGTTTCTTTTAGTCTTCTCTAATCTCTCGTTTTTTTTTTCTCCCCCCACGAGTTTCTTCATACTTCCTCTTCATACTTCGTGCCTTTTTCCCTACAATCATGAACAAAATTCCTTTGGAAACTAAAGAAAAACTGGTAATTTTCGATGAGTTGACATCATTCCAAAAGCAGTGCTGTCAGTTATAAATGTCTGTTGCAGGTCTCCCTCCCCATCCCCCTTCCCCCACCCCCCTCCCCCCTCGTGCAATATTGAAGATCAGAAAAAATTTTCCGGTACAGGTTGAATGTGGAGTGGGGGGCAGGGCCCGGCCACGTGTACTTTGAATCTCGCGCGAATCGTTGTTTGGCGCGTATGTAAAGAGCCACAAGTGATAATTTGTCCCAAGAATTTTGTCCATGATTGTACACTAGTTTCCTTGCTTCAGAATAATGTCGCAGCTCCCTTGGCTATTTCAGTCAATGAAAGACTACAATAACAAAACACAAAACACAATGTTTGGCGTAAACATGAAGCGAGAACATTCCGCGATCGGTGTGACGACTTTGCTGCGCGACTTAAAGCTCCGCCAACGCTCTTGAAGCGACGATTCCGGTGAGAGCTGTCTTAGGACTTGTAAGCATTTATTTGCTTTACTGTATCGCAAGCTCTCAAATATGGCTCCAGAATAATAATAATAATAATAATAATAATAATAATAATGATAACTTTATTAACGTGTCAATCGTTCTAGTTTTTACAAGTAAAAACTAATTGGGGACACCTACTTAAAAACTATTTAAACTAAGCTAAAAACTATGTACAAACAATATACAACTGATAAAACAACTAAGTTTTACATAACTTGCAGTTTTGACAGTTATTTTTCGACATAACATTTGATAGGTCGAGGGCCCTGACTTGATTTTTAAATGCAGTTAGAGAGTCAGCCATTTTAATTGATTTATGGAGCTTCGACCAAATGTAAGGCCCCATGTACCTTAAGCTGTGTCTTCCGTATGTAACAGTGTTACATCTTGGTAAGAAAAAAATCTTCTGTATTCCTAAGATTGTACCTACTCATGTCGCAACTAAAAAGGTCAGAAAAATATGATGGAACTAAATTAGTCTTAACTTTATACATAAATATGGCCATGTCCTGAAGCCTGCGATTACATAACGTTGGAAGTCTTGCTTTCTCTAGAAGTGCTTCATAAGTGCTAGTCCTGTCACAGTAAATAGCCCTCAATGCTCGCTCCTGCAGCCTTTCAAGCTTTCTCTCGTCTGACGAGCGACAATGGTGCCATACTATATGACAGCATGTAACCTGAGGTAAAATGAAAGCTTTGAAAATTCTTTCTATGGATTGGATATCAACAGCAGGTTGGTAAGCAACGTCATTCTTCACCTACTTAACCGGCATGGTCCTAACACAACTTTTCAGAGTGAAGTTTATCAAAAAGAATGATAATGCATCGCCTCGACTCGTACAAGTGCAGGTGCAAACAAATATGCTTCCATAGCGATGTTGAGCGCCGAAGAAAGCTCTACTAGAGTGCTTCTTTAATCCAAGCAGGACTCGCCATATATGACGCCTGCCCGTTCGAATGTGTGTATCTTTACTCCGTGGCGGTGAACCACTGCTTTAAACACTGCAAATTCCATAAAATTAGGCTGATGGGAGATCAATTAAGTTGAAGTCCTTCTAAACGGGAAAATAGCGAGTTGAAAAGCAAATAGTTGGTATTATGAATGAAACGCGAGGCTGCAGTGAAGCCACATGTGAAACAACATGGCGCCGTTGCTTTCCAAGGGCCTGTGGCGACAGCTATACCTGGCAAACCACCTGAACGAGAATTATGTTCAATATCTTAGTAGCGTGGAACAAGGCTCGGTAGTGAGGTTACGAAGCGAAAAGAAGGAACGTGGTGAAAAAAATCGGAAAGCGAAGCGAGACGAGCGGGGACTTGGGGAGGGGAGGGGCGGCGCAGCCTGGAGACATGCCTTTCATGCCGCCGATCCATGATACTGATCCTGGTATCATGCTCTGATTGGTCAAAGTTCTCAGTGTTGACAGATTGCGGATGATGAAGGGGATTGCTGACATTTGAAAGTCACGCACGCGTCGTGTAACTTCAATTCAGGAAAATGGCGTCTGCAGGCGTTCGGCTCTCGAATATCGATTTTGAGCCGAGGGGTACAAGCGACTTTGCGAGAATTTCGGCATATTCTTCGGCTTAGAAAAGAGAACAAGCTTTGCCCACAATCGGTGGCAAAAAAGAGAGACGTGTTTGGGATTCCCCCGACTGGTTTTGGGAAGCCGGTTTAAACTTTCAACTGTCCCCCCCCCCTCCCCCCATCCCCGGAAAGAAACTTGGAAAATAGAACGATCGACTGTTCTAGTCGTGTGCCCATAAAGAAATTCATAGCCGTTTGCATTGTCTTCTCACGTGTGAAGGAATTTTACTCTAAACTATCAGTGTTACGAAAATAAAAAACTCTTTGCAGAAGCGACAAATTCGCTCTCGCTGCATTTTTTCTTCCGCGTGAAAACACAAGTGCGCCGATTTGCTGCATTCATGCGAAGAAACATTCGTGACGTCAAATTTTTGACAGTTTGATCGACTTGTTGACATTTCAATTTCGGCATGAAAGACATGTCTCCAGGCTCCGCCGCCCCTCCCCCTCCCCCAGAATTCAGCTCGGCTAGCCTCGCTCGTCGATATTTTTCGCTTCTTAACCCCACTGTGGAGCCTGGTCCCGGGCTATTATCTTAGTGACGGCTATGCTGACTCTTTGAGGCGCGAAACCACACAGAGGAGAAGTTGGCGAACATCAAGCCTCGGACTCGACTGGTGTCAGACAAGGTCTCTAATATCGCTAAGGTGATGACATTCAACTGTACAGTTACCAATACAACCTTAAGATTGTGGGAGTCCCTCAAGAGGATAGTGCTGAAACCGCGAGGAGAACACGGTCCAGCCTGTTTCCATGGAGATCTTTCTAGTATAGGTGCTAATATTGCAGATTTTGACATTGACACAGCCCACCGTGTACCAACAAGAAATAGCCGCCCAAGACAGGCACATATCAACCTATCATTTGCAAGTTTACGCGCCTAATAGCTGAGATGGTGACCTAGCGAAACGAAGGTAAACAGGACGCCTTATTCCGATCTACGTTTTTCCTATTGGTACTGATCATGATTTGAGTATTTCAATCTATTGTCATCTAATTCTGAGGTTGCAAGAGTCACTACACTCCAACCAATCACTAATTTTCTCAGCTGCTTAGTCATAAGGCTATCATTTATCCTACGTTCTTAAGAAAAACTTACATTGCCTTGATTGTCTCTGAAAATGTCGAGGAGAAATCAGAATGTAAATAAGTCTGAGATTTCTCTCTATCGATGTCTCTTTAAGGAATTACCATATTTCAACTATACCAGTACCCTTGTGAATGCTCCATGGACAATTCTAATATATAGATTTAGCCAAGCCTAAAAGCGGAGCTCCATGGTTATTATTTTATTTATTGGTATTGAGCAACTTCGCATGGCTTTCCTTGCGCCAATATTTTGTGTTTAGAGCAGTCAATAGGAATTGACCGCGGTTCAAAAACCTCAAAACATTAAAACATTCCAAAACAACAAGACGCCTATGTTTGTTCGAAGATTCTTGGAAAGGGTGAAGAAAGTTGATAAGTAAGCTTCTAGTAAGCTAGAAAAATTACTAAGCAATCTTAAGTTTTTACATAACGGTCCGTAGAGTATGAACCTGATCGTTTAGAGCAGTCAACAGGAATTGACCGCGATTCACAAACCACAGAGTAACAAAACATTACAAGAAAACAAATTCACTGACGATGCGTAGCTTTGTAGGTTTCTTTGGAGAAGGTAGGGAAAATAGACAAGTGACAATTTGGTAGCAAGTTAATAAAAATTGTTAAGCAATTTCGACATAAGCTTAAATATCGGAGAAAAGAGAAAAAGGAAAACAAACCAATGGTTGGATAGGTAATCGCACTGGGCCGAGAAAAATTAAGAATTGATATTATCTGTGTTTTCAGAAGTTGCTGAAATTGTCTTCTTTGCGCAAAACACAAGTAATACTAAAGCCCCCGCTAAACGATCAAACATTTTCCTGAACATTGTGTTTGACAAACATAACGTTGGGTGACTAGCCGATAAACAAATGTCCTTGGGCGAGAAACCTCTGCTAGCAGGAAAACAAACAATGTTTTACCAAACACAAGACAAAGCGAGTACACAGGACACTTTTTGCTTGTTATCGCTGAAATTTTCACGTTCTTAATTTGGTTTGCTTTTTACTGACTGTGCACTTTCTTGGTTGGGTTGGCTAAACGATCAAACATTTGTTCGTAGAGCGAAATGTTAGATGAAAATGTTTCATCTGGATCAAACATAGAAAGCCGTTTTAAATTATCTTCCAACACGATGTTGAATGAAGTGTTTGATCGTTTAGCCTGGGCTTAATGCTTTATTTTACGAGGACTCATTACGATTACTTGTTAATAAGTTAGGGGCAAAAGTTTTTTTAATGCTGTTGAGGCACCGACGTCGAAAAACACTGAAAACGGTCAGCCAAGCGGAGTGAAAACACTCGTTCGCTTGCATGAAAACAACAAAACAAACAAACAATTCAACTACTTCTTTGCTTGCAAAACGAGTAGAGATGATTGTTATTTATATCCAGCCGAGAGAAAAATACAAATTGCTTTCCTGAACAAAAATAAGAACGATTAAACCATTTAATGTTAAGCTTCAATTCATTTAATTGAGTCACCTGTGTTGTAGAGGTTGAAAATACGAATCCACTTGAGTTAAAACACGCATCTGGAAAAATAACAAACGGTTTGTCCAAAGAAAGAACTTCTTCCACTAACTTTGAGCTACTCGTTCCTCCCATTAAATGCCGGTGAACTGTTAAGTGACCTTTCTTGGTGAGCTGCGAGGTGCCGCGGTAAAGTGAAAGTCCTTGAAGCCTTGAATTATTTTGTTTTTCAACCACACAATCCGGGCGTCGATTATGCAAGTCGAGCCAAGTTTTAAGCGTTTCCTGAGGCAAATGTTTTGCTATCCTTTTTATCACTTGAAAATTCACCTTCCGGAGTATCTGTTAATTAGTTATTGATTTTTATGCCTTTTACGCGAATTAAAAGACAAACTTCGCAAACTTCGAAGAAGATGAAGTTGTTTTGGTCAAAATGAAGAAACCAACTGACTGTGAAATTACGAGCCGCAGAAAGCGCGCGGAAAATTAAGCCTCGTTTTGGTTTGGGTGCCTCGTTTTGGTTAAATTAACCTGGTTTGAGCCTGCGATCTAATCTAAAACAAGTACGAGGTCAGCGGTCAAATTCAAAAAAACAGCTGACCTATATAAGCTCTAAACTTGAGCCCGCAATATGGCCACGTGATACTGGTCAGCGGAAATCTTGTTTTGACAGCTGTCAATTGGCCATGACACGGATGTCCTATATCAAAGTTGCACGCTGCAAACTAGCTGATGAGCTGGGGACCCAACTGGGTCAGGTGGAGTATGGCCGCCATGTTGGATTATTATGGTTATTATTAGGATATTATTAATTATTGGGCAACTCCACCGTCGTCGTCGTCGTCGTCGTCGTCGTCGTGCGCGCCCACGAGCAATACCGCTAGCCGCTTTTACCATGAGAAAAGCAGTTGACGGGTTTCTATAGGTATGGTGCTCCGCCGGAGCTCCGCTAATAATAGTCTATCGGAAAATCATCAACCAACTGAACAAACTATGAACTAGAAAAATTTGTTTAAAAATCAAATACAAAGTAGATATTTCTCTCCACTTTTCAGTAGGCAAAATCGAAATGGCCAAAATCCGACTCTTGTTTTTCATCCAGTGTAGAACTGTAGTGGAGTCACTCCAGAAGGTTATCTCCTATATATTCATCATCATCACCTCTGTCAGTGTTTCAGATAAATGTGGGCATGCTGATAAGAGCGCTCACATGAGCTTTAGCCTGCAGATTGACTGTGCCTTCAGTGGCACAACTAGTCCTTTCCCAGCGACCAGTCTACACTCCACCCTGTTATCCTCGAACTCTCGCCTTAAATATGCACATGTACCATAAGCATCATGGCTAACATCACAGAATAGTTGCAATGAGGTTTCTCGCACAGGTTTGTTTTGACTGAGGAGTGCTCTAGTCGTGAATCTTCACCTCATCGAGGTCTGCCGCTTCTCTGCGCCACTCACGCTATTCTCGAAGATCAGCCTCCCTCAACTCATGATCCCAGTCATACTTCATACGATTGAAATTCTGTAGGATGATCTTCTGATTCAGAAGAACGATGGCAGGAATCCTCGAGGATCCCACACTGAGGACACTTGGCTTAGTGCCTCTTTGTAGTGCCAGCATCGTCTTTGAACCCAGTAAACTTCAGAATATCCTCCTCAGCGAAGTACGTCGGTCCTCCATACAACGCCACAGTGAATGAGGCAGCAACATTTGCGCAGCGTAATAGTAGAAATTTCGCTCACGCGAGTGGTCTATCCGGACAAACAGTACATAAAATCTCAAGTTGTCATTTTTGTATCGTTATGTTTTCTTTCTTCCCTTTTTTTGGGGGGGGGGGGGGGGGGGGGAGATCAGTAGAAGGGGATTAGTAGGGGTAGTCCGTGGACCGGTCCGTAAAGTAGTCCATGGACCCTGTCCGTAGTGGGGTCCATGGACCGGCGGTCTGTGTTTTCGGGTCACCCGGATAGAGCGCTTTTCAACTGAGTGTCGTAAAACCAAAACCAAAGCAATTACTCCAGCCAATCACAACAGAAGTAAGCAGTGCAATGAGCCAATCAGAATACAAAGCAATTACATGTAGCCGGCGCAAAGCGCGGGAAAATACGCGCGTGCAAGTCACGATTGGTATTGGTTTTGCTTCTCATTGGTTGAGATAGTGGCGCGAGTTTTACTGTCCAATCACAGAGCGAAGCAATGCAAAACCAAAGCAAAACCATAATTACTTTCGACACTCAATTGAAAACCGCTCTATCACACGCAGGCTGCTTTTTTGCACCACTTGACTTAATTTAACCTGTTTCACGCTGCTTTGTTACATCTCCTGGACTGGTCAGTTCGAAGCGGGTTGCTCTTCAGCCTCTGCATTCTGGGCTGGGTTGCTCGAAGCATGGTAAGCACTAACCATTGGTTAAGATGTATTAAGACCTATAGGTTGTCATGGTAAAATACTGGTTACCGCTAAGCATGCTTCAAGCAACTGGTCTCTTTTACAACTGGTCCCTTTTACAATATCCTAAGCATGCCTAATTACAACTTTGTCAAGGAATTAATTACTAAAAATAAACTGCTTTACATGAATACCGTGTCTGAGAAAAGAGTACAAGAGCTAAGTTTATAAAGGAAAGCGTCAAGGGACTCTGCTTGCCGTAAATCATAAGGTAAGCTATTCCACAGTACCACACCGCTATAGCTTAAACTGTTTTTGAGAAAATTAGTGCGGGGCAATGGAACAGTAAGTTTATTCACAGAGTCTCTCAGAGAATAGCTTACATCATTTCGTAATGTAAATAGATTGCTAAGATAGGTGGGAGTGAGACCATGTAGAGACTTAAATACCGTTATGGCTTTCTGCATCTGCCTCTGAGTGCTTAGTTTTCGCCAGCCAAGTTTGGCGAATAAATCATCCACATTAGAGTCAAAATTGGAAAAAGTCAACACACCAGCAGCGCGGTTTTGTTGTTTCTGCAATTTATTTGGGAGCGTTATATCACAGGAATCCCAAACAACACTGCAGTAATTGAAACGCGGCAAAACTAAGCAATTAAAGACAGAGTGCAGAGTCGCTGGAGGGACAAAAGAACGGATACGTTTTAGTGCCCCAATACCAAATGAAATTTTCTTAGATAGCTGGTCAATTTGAGTATCCCAAGAGATGTTAAAGAGCTCACTTGATCAATTGGCACACCATCTAGGCAAAGGCAAGGCGCCATTGGTAAAGTGCGCAATCTTTGCCTCGATCCTATAAGCATAATTTCCGTTTTGGTGGTATTTAGTGTAAGTTTGTTGGAAATAAGCCAATTATTGACTATATCAAGGTCCCTATTCATAGACCCATTAATGACATTTATATCGTTATGTTCAAAAGTCAAATGCGTGTCATCCGCATACATTCTCGGACAAGAACTAGAAAGACAATTTGGCAAGTCGTTACGCAATATAGAGTAATACTAATAGAGGGCTTAAAATTGTCCCTTGCGGAACACCGCAGTTGAGATTGCGATATAAGATAAGGCGCCTCATTGTTAGACACACAATGCTTCTTCGCAAGAAAATTTTCGTACTCATACTCTAATTTTGATTCTTCAGCTTTCTGTCCAAGTTCCAAGAGATCAGTGTTGGGTTTTTGGTTTTGTCCATTTTTTTAGGCCAGGTTTTCGGGGTTTTTTTACCGAAAAACTTTGGGTGTCGCTAAAACGCCGACTCTGGGTCTGGGTCGTGGTCGTAGTCGTGGTCGGGATCGGATCGGGGTGTTGCGTTATATATATATATATATATATATATATATATATATATATATATATATATATATATATATAGGCAGAATAAGGAGTTTTACACAAACAACGAACTCCCAGCAGAAGGATCCGAAGGATAAAATGCCACCACGTGAATTTGTAGATAAATAGGAGATAACGACAGTGGGGCGAACTTCTAGCTGATCTGACGGATGTAATAACGTTTCGGCTGTTCAGCCTTCTTCAGATTAAAAAGTTTAAAAACTAAGAACTAAAAACTATTTACAATGGTTGTGCTAGTCTGAGGTCCTAGCTTATATAAGTCAGGTGATTAACAAATACAAAAAAGGTGAGTGACAGAAGTTATGTAATCGATCCAACGTAACAAATTCCCTGCAAGGGGCCTCTGAACAATCGTGATTAGTGTCATAACAAATTCCCAAGGCAGGGCCCTTAAACAATGTAATAAGTTCCCTACTGAGGGCCCTTGAATGGCAAAATTCAAACAAAATAACAGAATCCCCCAACGGAGCCCCTGAACGCAAAAGCAATTACATAACCTCTGAAACTATTTATAACAAATTAAGGAATACAAAAGGAACTGGATAAGAAGCAATTCATTAACCAAGTAAGAACATGTGAAATGGACAAGTCATTTGTTGTAATTAATGCGATTTTTAGAGCGAAATTCACGCCTCTTGTTAAGGCCATGTGTGTTAAGCGTGAATAATTGCGTCATCCAATATGCTTCTCTAGTAAGCAGTAATTGCTCTAAATGTGCAGTGGTTTGAGAAGAATTAATTTGTTCGATGATAATAAAATTTATATCAGAAAATTCATGTTGGGAGCTATTAAAGTGGACCGCCAATTCACATGTTCTTCTCTTCAGTCTTAAGCATACTAGATTTGTGGTTGCGAAATCTAATTTTGAATTCAGTCGATGTCGAACCAACATATTGCAAGTTACATTTACGGCAGGTAGCTAAGTAAATAACATTTTGGACGAACAAAAAACTTTTTGTCGGATTGGATATTGTTTACCTGTGGCCAAGCTTTGGAATTTAGGAGCTTGAAGTAAGAAATTATGACACAAGTCACACCTTATTTTGTCACACTGAAAACATCCGCCCTCTTCAAATTTTGGACTTGCAGCAGAGCTTGGTCGAATTTTAGATGGTGCTAGTAATTCTTTCAGGTTTTTAGTTCGACGGTAAGCAGTATGTTGGTTCGACATCGACTGAATTCAAAATTAGATTTCGCAACCACAAATCTAGTATGCTAAGAATAGAAGAACATGTGAATTGGCGCCACTTAATAGCTCCCAACATGAATTTTCTGATATAAATTTTATTATCATCGAACAAATTAATTCTTCTCAAACCACTGCACATTTAAACCAATTACTGCTTACAAGAGAAGCATATTGGATGACGCAATTATTCACGCTTAACACACATGGCCTTAACAAGGCGTGAATTTCGCTCTAAAAATCGCATTAATTACAACAAATGACTTGTCCATTTCACATGTTCTTGCTTGGTTAATGAATTGCTTCTTATCCAGTTCCTTTTGTATTCCTTAATTTGTTATAAATAGTTTCAGAGGTTATGTAATTGCTTTTGCGTTCAGGGGCTCCGTTGGGGGATTCTGTTATTTTTGTTTGAATTTTGCCATTCAAGGGCCCTCAGTAGGGAACTTATTACATTGTTAAGGGCCCTGCCTTGGGAATTTGTTATGATACTAATCACGAAAGTTCAGAGGCCCCATGCAGGGAATTTGTTACGTTGGATCGATTACATAACTTCTGTCACTCACCTTTTTTGTATTTGTTAATCACCTGACTTATATAAGTTTTAGTTCTTAGTTTTAAACTGAAGAAGGCTGAACAGCCGAAACGTTATTACATCCGTCAGATCAGCTAGAAGTTCGCCCCACTGTCGTTATCTCTTATCTCTCTCTCTCTCTCTCTCTCTCTCTCTCTCTCTCTCTCTCTCTCTCTCTCCTCTGTCTCTCTCTCTCTGTCTCTCTCTCTCTGTCTCTCTCTCTCTCTGTCTCTCTGTCTCTCTCTCTCTCTCTCCTCTCTCTCTCTCTCTCTCTCTCTCTACATAACATTAAAAGCGTTATTTTAGAAAAATTAAAAATAAATAAATAAAGTAAAGATATAAAAACTAAAATAAATAAATAATTAAATCAATCAATTAATTAATTCGTTTTCCAATATTCTTCGCACGTCTGAACTGATTAAATTGAACGCTTCTGAAGGTATACGTGCCGACACCTTTATCAGTGCGTTGAGGAACACAAAGGATCGTCTTCAATTGGGAATCACATTAAAGAGCAACATCGAACAGTCCCAAGTGACATTTATCGTGATTCTTGAGAAAATGCCACTGTAAATTCGACTGCCTGATCTACGAAATGACCTTTATAAAGGAGCTCAAGCCAACTTTAAACAAGCAGTCGGATTCAATCCGTGCAAAGTTATATATATATATATATATATATATATATATATATATATATATATATATATATATATATATAGACAAGGTTAATTTGGGAACAGAAATCATCAGCTAAAGTAATTAAGTGAAAATGTGGCTCAGCCAGTACTTGTTTGTACTGTACTGTTCTCTTCTGTACTCTACTACTGTTGTACTGTAACTTAATTATTTCCAGGGGATTTGCCCTTACATCGCTGATCGATCGGGGAGTAGTGACGTGATCCTGGTTGCAGAAAATGTGTGAAATGTTCTCCTAGGACCTTACCATAAAAATAAGGCCACATTGTGTATGTGTTGTACAGTAAAAAATATGTGTCAACCCAGTGTGGTTGGTTCAGTGGCCTAGTGGTTAAGGCATCCGACCGGTACTGGAGACCCAGGTCGATTCCTGGCTGAGCCACATTTTCACTTAATTACTTAGCTGATGATTTCTTTTCCAAATTAACCTGTCTGTCTGTATTACTCAGAAATCGCTAATGAATCGCCATCCAAATGGGAATAGGCTGGTGATCCTAAGTATTAAGGCAATCAGTTGCCAATATATCCCCTCCCTACCTTACTGTACTTAATTAATTTCCAGGGGATTTGGCCTTACATCGCTGATCGATCGGGGAGTAGTGACGTGATCCTGGTTGCAGAAAATGTGTGAAATTGTCTCCTAGGACCTTACCATAAAAATAAGGCCACATTGTGTATGTGTTGTACAGTAAAAATATGTGTCAACCCAGTGTGGTTGGTTCAGTGGCCTAGTGGTTAAGGCATCGACCGGTTAATCTGGAGACCCAGGTTCGATTCCTGGCTGAGCCACATTTTCACTTAATTACTTAGCTGATGATTTCTGTTCCAAATTAACCTTGTCTGTCTGTATTACTCAGAAATCGCTAATGAATCGCCATCCAAATGGGAATAGGCTGGTGATCCTAAGTAATTAGGCAATCAGTTGCCAATATATCCCCTCCCTACCTTACTGTACTTAATTAATTTCCAGGGGGATTTGGCCTTACATCGCTGATCGATCGGGGAGTAGTGACGTGATCCTGGTTGCAGAAAATGTGTGAAAGTCTCCTAGGACCTACCATAAAAATAAGGGCCACATTGTGTATGTGTTGTACAGTAAAAATATGTGTCAACCCAGTGTGTTGGTTCAGTGGCCTAGTGGTTAAGGCATCCGACCGGTAATCTGGAGACCCAGGTTCGATTCCTGGCTGAGCCACATTTTCACTTAATTACTTAGCTGATGATTCTGTTCCCAAATTACCTTGTCTGTCTGTATTACTCAGAAATCGCTAAATGAATCGCCATCCAAATGGGAATAGGCTGGTGACCTAAGTAATTAAGGCAATCAGTTGCCCAATATATCCCCCCCTACCTTACTGTACTTAATTAATTCCAGGGGGGATTGCCTTGCATCGCTGATCGATCGGGATTAGTGACGTGATCCTGGTTGCAGAAAATGTGTGAAATTGGTCTCCTAGGACCTTACCATAAAAATAAGGCCACATTGTGTATGTGTTGTACGTAAAAATAGTGTCAACCCAGTGTGGTTGGTTCAGTGGCCTAGTGGTTAAGGCATCCGACCGGTAATCTGGAGACCCAGGTTCGATTCCTGGCTGAGCCACATTTTCACTTAATTACTTAGCTGATGATTTCTGTTCCCAAATAACCTTGTCTGTCTGTATTACTCAGAAATCGCTAATGAAATCGCCATCCAAATGGAATAGGCTGGTGATCCTAAGTAATAAAGGCAATCAGTTGCTAATATATCCCCTCCCTACCTTACTGTACTTAATTAAATTTCCAGGGGGATTTGGCCTTACATCGCTGATCGATCGGGGAGTAGTGACGTGATCCTGGTTGCAGAAAAGTGTGAAATGTCTCCTAGGACCTTACCATAAAAATAAGCCACATTGTGTATGTGTTTACAGTAAAAAATGTGTCAACCCAGTGTGGTTGGTTCAGTGGCCGTGGTTAAGGCATCCGACCGGTAATCTGGACCCAGGTTCGATTCCTGGCTGAGCCACATTTTCACTTAATTACTTAAGCTGATGATTTCTGTTCCCAAATTAACCTTGTCTGTCTGTATTACTCAGAAATCGCTAATGAAATCGCCATCCAAATGGGAATCTTGGTGATCCTAAGTAATTAAGGCAATCAGTTGCCAATATATCCCCTCCCTACCTTACTGTACTATTATTTTCCAGGGGATTTGGCCTTACATCGCTGATCGATCGGGGAGTAGTGACGTGATCCTGGTTGCAGAAAATGTGTGAAATTGTCTAGGACCTTACCATAAAAATAAGGCCACATTGTGTATGTGTTCTACAGTAAAAATATGTGTCAACCCAGTGTGGTTGGTTCAGTGGCCTAGTGGTTAAGCATCCGACCGGTAATCTGGAGACCCAGGTTCGATTCCTGGCTGAGCCACATTTTCACTTTAATTACTTAGCTGATGATTTCTGTTCCCAAATTAACCTTGTCTGTCTGTATTACTCAGAAATCGCTAATGAATCGCCATCCAAATGGGAATAGGCTGGTGATCCTAAGTAATTAAGGCAATCAGTTGCCAATATATCCCCTCCCTACCTTACTGTACTTAATTAATTTCCAGGGGGATTTGGCCTTGCATCGCTGATCGATCGGGAGTAGTGACGTGATCCTGGTTGCAGAAAATGTGTGAAATTGTCTCTAGGACCTTACCATAAAATAAGGCCACATTGTGTGTGTGTTGTACAGTAAAAATATGTGTCAACCCAGTGTGGTTGGTTCAGTGGCCTAGTGGTTAAGGCATCCGCCGAATTCTGGAGACCCAGGTTCGATTCCTGCTGAGCCACATTTTCACTTAATACTTAGCTGATGATTTCTGTTCCCAATTAACCTTGTCTGTCTGTATTTACTCGAGAAATCGCTAATGAAATCGCCATCCAAATGGGAATAGGCTGGTGATCCTAAGTAATTAAGGCAATCAGTTGCTAAATATCCCCTCCCTAATACTGTACTTAATTAATTCCAGGGGATTTGGCCTTACATCGCTGATCGATCGGGAGTAGTGACGTGATCCTGGTTGCAGAAAATGTGTGAAATTGTCTCCTAGGACCTTACCATAAAAATAAGGCCACATTGTGTATGTGTTGTACAGTAAAAATATTGTCAACCCAGTGTGGTTGGTTCAGTGGCCTAGTGGTTAAGGCATCCGACCGGTAATCTGGAGACCCAGGTTCGATTCCTGGCTGAGCCACATTTTCACTTAATTACTTAGCGATGATTTCTGTTCCCAAATTAACCTTGTCTGTCTGTATTACTCAGAAATCGCTAATGAATCGCCATCCAAATGGGAATAGTCTGGTGATCCTAAGTAATTAAGGCAATCAGTTGCCAAATATCCCCTCCCTACCTTACTGTACTTAATTAATTTCCAGGGGGATTTGGCCTTACATCGCTGATCGATCGGGAGTAGTGACGTGATCCTGGTTGCAGAAAATGTGTGAAATTGTCTCCTAGGACCTTACCATAAAAAATAAGGCCACATTGTGTATGTGTTCTACAGTAAAAATATGTGTCAACCCAGTGTGGTTGGTTCAGTGGCCTATGGTTAAGGCATCCGACCGGTAATCTGGAGACCCAGGTTCGATTCCTGGCTGAGCCACATTTTCACTTAATTACTTAGCTGATGATTTCTGTTCCCAAATTAACCTTGTCTGTCTGTATTACTCAGAAATCGCTAATGAATCGCCATCCAAATGGGAATAGGCTGGTGATCCTAAGTAATTAAGGCAATCAGTTGCCAATATATCCCCTCCCTACCTTACTGTACTTAATTAATTTCCAGGGGGATTTGGCCTTACATCGCTGATCGATCGGGGAGTAGTGACGTGATCCTGGTTGCAGAAAATGTGTGAAATTGTCTCCTAGGACCTTACCATAAAAATAAGGCCACATTGTGTATGTGTTGTACAGTAAAAATATGTGTCAACCCAGTGTGGTTGTTTCAGTGGCCTAGTGGTTAAGGCATCCGACCGGTAATCTGGAGACCCAGGTTCGATTCCTGGCTGAGCCACATTTTCACTTAATTACTTAGCTGATGATTTCTGTTCCCAAATTAACCTTGTCTGTCTGTATTACTCAGAAATCGCTAATGAATCGCCATCCAAATGGGAATAGGCTGGTGATCCTAAGTAATTAAGGCAATCAGTTGCCATATATCCCCTCCCTACCTTACTGTACTTATAATATATATATTATTTATTATTTTAACACTTATTTTAACACTTACATTTTGGCGCTTGTATTTACATATTTTATCGTTGGACATTCTCACGCCTAATTTGTACTTATATATGTATATTTCATTCGCTTTTTCCTCAACTTGAAAATGATCTCAGGGAGATCGAAACGTAGTTTTTTTATCGCTAGTTTTTATACTAAAATTTTACTTTTTATAACTTAACTTTATTTATTTATTTTTAAATTTTTTAATATAACTTTTTTAATGTTTTTTTAAAACGCAACACACCCGACCCCGGACAAATCTTTTCTCGAACACGTTGGCTGAGTCTGAAGATTTTAATATTTGCTGCAAATAAGAACCAAATCCGTTTTACCCTTCGATATTGTTTTCTCATCGCAATATCTGAAATATTACCGAATCACAGCGAAACACCAGCCGACAAGGAAGCACACAACCGATCACAACCCTGTCACCTCACATTAATATATGGTAGCCTTTACACTAGAGAATATTCAAGTCAAGTAATTTTTTGATACTTCAAGTAAACTTTTCCGACTTAACGCTTCACACAGAAGTGACGATTTTTACTACAAGATATACTTAAGTTGATTTTCCCACGCCCACCTCGGAGCTCAAGAAACCGCAAGATGGCTAATTTTAAGGATGGTTTTCAAGTCACTTGAAACTTTCTTGAATCGTTTCAACTTTCCGACTATAATGAGATGCAAAGTAAAATATCTTGGGATTTTACTTAGGCCTTCACACGCACAATTTTGTTTAAGTAGACTTAGCAGCTCTTAAGTCTTACTTAACAGCCTAGTGTAAAGAATACCATTATACAAACCTGTAATCGATTTCATTATTATCACCACTGTATCACATCAGACTACTGCAGCAATGGATACTCGAACGCATTCCTGAACTATGATTACAACTACTATATAGATATTAACCGTAGCATAGTACGATAATATGAACCTTTTCGATATTCCCATACATTTCAATTAAAGTCAAAATGCCCAACGGTCACACAGTTTGTGCGGTGGGACCCGATGAATAAACCCGAATTGGCGTTGCAGTCTCTGCTATTTTGAAAAGACATGATTCCCAAACTTGGCTACACCACTACCTTTTAAAGTGCTTACTTCAGCAATGCCAACGAATATTCGAAATTTACATCGAGTGAATTGCGAAATTGCCACATAGGAGTTCTGTACATGCATACTTTTGCGCTCAATCCACGGGTGCATTGAACGTGTGAGTTTTGCACCTCGCAGGATCAAATCTCCATCACGTCATTAAAACACACCTTTAACCAGCGAAGGAAAAATCACTAAAGGACATTTTTGTCCGCGCGAAACTTGCTTCAATCGCACAACAATCATAAAATCAACGAAGCGGTCAGTTACAAACTTGAAGGAAATTTGCATACGGTCTGACTCCAAACAGTAAACATCTGACTCCAAACAGTAATCGCGGAGTAAATTAAGCGAGCTCAACACAGCCGAGTCTACGAACAAAAGCCTGATTACATCCCGAAACTGATCATCATCCCTACAACGAACGTAGAAGCAGAGGACTCGTACACTTTAATAAACACAACATCTATGATCCTGGAGAACTATATACGGGGTCACCCAACGAGCCAAATTAACCAAAAGCTGTATAAAGGTATTTTTAAGTGCCTTATGGTGTTTGAAGTCTGTTTAAAGATATGTTTTCAGAAGTTCATCTGTTCGGATTCCCTAGCTGAAATTTTAATTGCCCGAAAATGAAAGAGAACAAAATCTTTCTTTGAGAAAATCCAAGCTGAAATGTACTTTCCATGAACTTTCTAGGGAACTATTTTCTTTCCAAAAATGCTAGCTGGCGTTTTTGACTGTCAAAAACAGCAATTACGACCTTTCCGAAAACCTCAGGGGCTGTGATTTCCCAATGTCGAATCTTTTAGGTCACGTTTTAGTTACGAAAATCCGAGAGCACTCGTCGCCAAAAGCGCAAGACAAATTCCCACCGCCGAACAGATATCTACCGAAACTTGTTGTTGGGTGCCCCTGTATATATGCGACGCTTGCAGACAAGCTGGAAAAATTAGCATCCCTCTTTGAAATGAATTTAATCACAGAATAAAAAAACCTCTTTAACCTTGGACTTGATACACAAGTAATTCTGTGATCACTTACCCACAAGCCAATCCAGACACCAAAAAATATATAGCCAGCAAAAAATTGGCCATACTGATATAAGATCGTTGTGATGCCATCAGCAAGGCCAAAACAGAACAACAAACTGCCAGTTACAATATGACTATTGGCGAGGTATCGCGCCATTGTCACGACCATCTTCGAGTTATCCGCCATAACTTGGCTGAAAACAAGAGTCAGTGTGGAGCTCTCGGCACGATCCGCTCGGCTTTATTAATCTTTGATGGCATATCTTGAATAACTTCCTGGTTACCAAAATGACGTCACATAGCAACGGATGAGCACTGAAACTAAACGACCTGCAGGATTTGATCACTCCATGCAAACATCAAATATTGCAATGCTGATGAACCAGAAGAAAACTATGAGTTGCCTGTAGTCTTACAGTTCAAAGACTGGACTTTTATAGTTATGGGTTATTACAGACCAATGACAAGGGATGATAATGAATGTTATTCTCATGGAGGATATCCCTCAGAGCTTCTGCACCCACATGCATATATACAATCTTTCAAACTGTTGTTCATGTCAGCTTTCCATGGACAGTAATATTTTCAATAGACTGCGAGTAGTCTCTAAGGACCTGTTCTTATAGAGGTGGGGGACCCCAGGCAGGTAAGGTCCCCAACCTACCCGTGGTCCAAAAAAGCTAGCCTTCACATGCAACCCCGGTGCACTGGGGTGAGGTTTAAAATGCTATCGCGTGGCCGCTAAGAACGTATATTAACCAAAGAATTCAGACATAATTGCCTTGATGAACATCACCCCACCCCACCTCCAGCATTCACATGGAGAAAACTCACCCCAGCTAAGCGGGTTACCCGCCCTGGCTGACCAGGTAACCCGCCTCGGTGAGGTACCCCACCTCACATGTGAACGCTATCGAGAAAAAAAGAGAGATTGTATAGAAAGATTGGTAACCCTACCTAGGTGGGGGACTCACCTGCCTGGGGTCCCCCACCTCCATGTGAACAGGCCCTAATTTTGGCGATTGATTTTCAGCGCTCCCCTCGCGTGACGTCTCCTCGCACGCGCGCGTGTCTTTCTCCCGCCCCACATTCTACTCGCAGTCTACATTTTGAAATTGAAAAACCGTGAAACAAATAAATAGTGACAGTCTGACGTTTGTCCTTTCCGAGCCAAATATTAATAACAAACGGTGTTGGTATACAGAACGGGAAAGAAATAACCTTTTTATAGAGCTCAAAATATATATTGCAAATTATGAAATTCTGTCATTTTATAACACAAATCCTAGGGAACAGGGTGGATTATGGGAAACTCATCTTAGGGCCAAATCTGGCCAAATATTATTTTCATTTAAAACCGGCTCTTCTTATGAGATACTGAATCATCGTACAGTGTGGAGCTCTGTGCGATCAGCTCCTGGATCCACTTAGCAGGGCACTTGATTTAAATACCCCCCTTTGTTATATCTCTCACTTAGTATGCTCGCTGTGATTGGTCAATTTTGCGGGCCGTATCGTACAGTACAGCCCACTTGACTTTAACTAGACTTAAACAACTCAATTATCAATTCCTCCGACAAAACACGTTGGACGAGTTACGGCGACCCCTGGACGCCCCTCGCACGACGCGCGTCAAGCAAAGTCACACCATCCATCGTGACGCAAAAGTTACCAACTCTCCACCCGAGCCGCCTACAAAGACTACCGTCTGGTCTACTGCAAGCGAGCCCTGGACCCCACCACCTAGTTGAAGTACCCCTTTGTCTACGCTTCCCTATCGTCCGACGAGGAAGACTGGACCGACCAAGACCAGGCCATTCTCCTGGCTCTTCTGTCCGACGAGTGAAAAGGGGACGGGCAGGTCACCAGGACCCCACCCACACGTTCCCTTTTGTCACTTAGGCTTTTTCCTTCCATTAAACAGCCTTGTTTTTATTTATTTTTCTCTCTCTGTCTCACTTAAGGTTGCCTTCCCCTTCCCTTTCACGTGACTTCCGGTGGGCGGGGCCTGTCCACACCCTCTCCACCCCGTTGCTATGGTGACGTTATTTTCATTGATAGCTCATTTTGATAAAAACATCGAAAGTGTCCGATACAGCTGCTAATATATATTACAAGAAATGATCTCTGTCGTCTTGCACTACAAATGTTGGGGAACAGGGTGGATTATGGGGAACTTCCACATATCATATTTGAAGCAAATATTTTAAAATCTGCTCTTGGTGTGATATTGAATCCCTGTGTAATAGGCGTTCAGTCTTTTCAGGGGCAAAAACTTATTATAAGAAAAGGCTGACAATCGAGTAAGATGGCAAAGGAAATTAAATAATACAAAATTAAATATAAAGGTTGTCATTACGAGGCGGTAACCGGCAGGCCCGTGTACCTTCCATCCATTCAGTGTTCATAAAAATCATAAAATGAAAATAAAAAATAGAAGCAAAACTAAGTGTTGATGTTTAGTGATCGTGAGGGAGAGCCATGATAAATGGAGGGAGACTGGAGCGAGAGAAAAAAGAGCTCACAAGAGACTGGGAGAGGCCCGCTCGATTATTTAGAGAGGATGGCCGAACAATTCAATAGTGGAAGCGAGGCTTTCAAGAATATGCTGATTAGGAACCTTCCAATGCAAAAATACTATTTCAGTTACTCCATCCTCTCTTAAAGTAAACGCTCCATAGAAGGGAAGTCAACTTTTCTGCAAGTTTATTTGTCGTACTAAAAAGACCTGCCTTATTATAGAGTTGACGTACACGAAGTTAAGCGAAAAAAAATCTTTTAACCAGCCACACAATCGTAAATATGAGCACTTGCACATTTTCCGTATGAAGAGCTCCTTGATAACTATCTACATGACCATAACTGTCATAAGAGGTTAAACCTGACAGCCACGAGGGGATTTGCGTGCGTTTATATGTGTCCCCAATTAGTTTGTTAAAAGCTAAACAACTCGACACTTAAATAAAGTCCTACCACTACCACTACCACTACCACTACCGCTACTGCTACCGCTACCACTATTGCTACTGCTACTGCTACTGCTACTGCTACTGCTACTGCTACTGCTACTGCTACTGCTACTGCTACTGCTACTGCTACTGCTACTGCTACTGCTACTACTACTACTACTACTACTACTACTACTACTTTAAAATATGTTATTGCAGCGAGTGTTATGGCAGCATGTTTTCATAATAATAGAAAAAATACAATGCCAGGTTTTTGTTTCTTTCCTCTAACTTGAAACGGCCTCCGACACCCCACAGCCAGAATCTGTAAAAAAGAAGATTGGATTAAATTATAATAATTTGATTGAACAAGGCGCTTACATCTTTGCATTTCTTTCAAGAAGGTGCAGCAGGTTGACTCGTCTAGCTTATTATTGCTGGGTGAATAAAATGTGAGAAGTTATCATTAGGAAATATTGCTGTTGTCACGGTGTAATTATTCTTAAGGTGAGAATAGATACTCTGAGTTATGCAATGTTTTCGAGTGGTATACCGTGGAATAATATCCCACGAGTTACTAGCATTTTATTCGCAAACGAAAACGCAACGGCTTTTCTGCATTCTGATTGGCTGCTTTTATATGGCACGGAATTGTTTAATTAGAAAGTAAATGTAAACTGTTTAACAGAAACACAATAAGAATCTATGAAGAGTTGTTTCAGTCGTCCAAAGGGTCATTTTGCTCTTTTTACACTTGGAGTGCTTATTTCTTTCCGGACCTGATCTTGAGAAGGTGAGTAGTATGTTAGGGATGGAATTAAGCCTCGTTTTGGATTAGGTGCCTATGGATTAGGTGGATTAGGTTCCTAGTCAATGACATCACAATATGTCTTCCTCCATACTAATAAGTGTCTTCCTGCTTACTAATCAGTGGGTAGATTTACTAATGAACGTCACTCTAGTACAATAGCAACAATAGACCTGCCCAGACTTGCCCGATCTCTTTTAACCCTGATTGGTCAGTCAAGAATCTGTTGTGTTCAAAATAAAAGCGTGAATTTTAACGAGAGCGTCATTCCTTCATTCAACTTGAACTCGCTGGAAATTTGAAAACTTTGTTCGATTTTCTAAACGTTAATTCCGTTGAAAATGGCTTTTTTCACCAACATTGTTGATCTTCACGCTGCCTTGAGCGCTTGTTTAACTGTCGACGACTGGGAGATGCTGGCGGAAGTCGTTCAGATCCCAGAGAATTTTGTTCTCTTGGCGTTTGCGCGATTGACAGAATTGACTGTGAAAAATCCCGATGATATCTGACCTCTCAGCTTTGGCAATGAGAGACGTGAGAGAGAAAATAAATTCTTACCTAACTTTTCTTGTTTTCCGCTCCGTTAGTCACGCACGCGTTATGCAAAACGGATCTCAACTCTTTCTCTCAACCCTATATTTGCATACAAACTCAAGAGAAGCCCATGGGGAGCTCTACCATCGAACAACAACAATGGACGGTCGGAGCGCTTAATTTTCAACACGCGACTAATGAATGTTTTCGAACAACACGTTTCTTGAGACATTATTCCTTTTATTAGCGAATACTGAAAGTGATTCAAATACACAGAGATTTGAAGTGAATAAAAATGCATTTATTGACAACGAAAGCTCCAGCAACTATGAAATGTTAGCACAATTAAAGTATCAGGAAATTAAGATGCAATCAATCGTCTTCGTTACATTGAGAATACCAAACAACAAAGAAATAAACAAAGAAACAAACTCCAGTAGAAAAACACACTAGATGAAATACATTCGTATTGAGAGCAAAAACATAGTATAACAATCAAAGTAGGTCTAGTCTTCATCTTGTGGAATGGGTTGCTGCACAAACAATCGATTAAGCAAGAATTTCTGCTTATCGATGGCTAGTTCTGTCGATTCTAGCCAATCGAATCCATCCGTATCTTTGAGATACTGCAGGCGGTGTTAGGAAATTGCTGATTTATTCAATAATTACTTTGTTCAAATTGCTGATTGCGCTGCCCAAGTAGGTGAAGAGGACTATGGACAGGATTATGCAAATCATCCGAGCATTCTTGCCATTCATGAACACAGCTCAAAAGGCCATTTCAAATTTCAACACACCAACCAGGTACTGGTAAATAAATTGCTCCTGGATATAAATGTCCGAAAATCATGTGGCCACGACATGATTTCTCCGAGACTACTTAAAGAGTCGGCGGCTGTGATTGCTGGGCCAATAGCTAGTATCATTAACTCCTCGGTCGATCAGTGTAGATATCCAGCCTCGTGGAAAATGGGACAAGTCACTCCACTATTTAAAAAAGATGACGAATCGAGTAAGGCAAACTACAGGCCGGTCACAGTTTTGCCAGCAATTAACAATATTTATGAGAGGATTTTAGCCGCACAGCTAAATGACTTCTACACTTCTATTTTGTCTGATTTTATAAGCTCGTATAGAAAGTTTCACAGCTGTGAGACATCGTTATTAAGAATGACAGAAGAGTGGAGGTCTATGCGTGATGATGGACAACTTGTGGGGATAGTGTCTATGGATTTGTCAAAGGCCTTTGACGTTATACAGCACCCCCTGCTATTAGCCAAACTCAAAGCCTACGGATTAGACGAGGATAGTTGTGCCCTGTTAAGAGACTATCTGTCAAATCGACAACAGAGGGTGAAGATTGGTGACACTTTCTCGTCGTGGTCGACTGTTAAGCGCGGAGTGCCTCAGGGTAGTGTTTTAGGCCCCATTCTGTTTAATATATTTATAAACGATCTTTTCTATCATATAAAGAGAGCTAAGCTTAACGCTTATGCTGACGACCATCAAATTTATTACTCAGACAGGGATCCGGTGGCGCTAGAAAAATGCTTGTGTAAGGAAGTAGAAACAGCAAATCAGTGGTACAATGTAAACGGAATGATTGTCAACGAAACAAAACATCAGGCCTTGATCCTTGGTGACACGGAGTATACTTTCTGTTTTCCAGTCAACGAGTCAATCGACATATTTGGTATGAACATTGACAACAAACTTCAGTTTGATAAACACGTATCTTCGGTTTGCAAAAAGGTCAATAATCAGTTAAATGTCATGATAAGATTTAGAAAACTGATCTCCAAGGCCACTTTGGTTAAACTGTATAAGGCCTTTATCTTGCCGCACTTTCACTATTGTTCATCGGTGTGGCATTTCTGTGGCGCGCGAAATACCGAGAAAACAGAAGCTCTCAATAAAAGGATTCTTAGGTTCATTCTAGATGATTTCGAATCTACATATAACAACTTATTGGACAAAGTTAACCTGGTTTCTCTATATAAAAGACGTATACACAATATGTTAATTTTACTCTACAAAAGTATATTTTTAACTAAATATCCTATCTACATGAGGAATATGTTTACTCTTCGTACTACTCCTATAACTTACGCGGTAACTACATTCTGACACTCCCTGTACCTAAAACTACTGCTTATGGCCTTCGCTCCTTTTCTTATCATGCCGCTAAACAATGGAACTCACTACCGGACATTGTTCGAACTGCTAACTTTAATGACTTTAAAAATGCATTAGCTAACCTTAACTTAATGTAAATTTGGTAAATTCTGTTATTTCTGCTTATAGTGTTTTATAATATTGTACACAGATTTTATTTATTTTAGCCATTAATTGTAAATATTGTACAGAATTGTAGTTTATAAGTTATCGTATGTTTTGTTGACTTCTTTTGTTATTGTTTTCTCGGAAACATTAGCTTTTATAATAGCTACTCTTAAATTCGAGAAAAAATAAAGTTTATGTATGTATGTATGTATGTATGTATGTTACTAAGCTCTCTTCTCTGTGTTCGGTCGTTCATCGTCTCCATACAAAGTGAGCCACTCAGGAACTGAATCTGTTGTTGTTTTACAATGTTTGATTCTTTTGGCTGCTTTTCCAACGCCTCTTGGTAGAGATTTCAGTGATTTCTTTACTCCTCTTGGTGTTGATAACTGATGGACAATCGTATCTTTTTCCTCTTCCTGCGCTGATAGAGGTGTTTCACTTCTTGACCGTCTTAATTCCTGGCTCCTCTCGCTGGATAGATCATCACTTTAACCTTAGGTTGTAATTTCGCTTCTTGTAACCACTTTCTTCGATTGATATAATGTAATTCATGTATATCTGTGAGATGATTAGACAATTTAACGAGATATCTTGCTCCACGATTCGGAATTGGACAATCACGGCACACGCGTTTAGTCATGTTAACAGTTCGAGATCTCAGTAGAAATAAAACCATTTCAGCTAATTTTATTCGAAGGACAAGAAGGACACAACGCAGGATGAAAAGGACACAACCCAGGACGAAAAGGACATTATAGGGACAAAAGGGACAAAACGAGGTCATTCAGGAGAAAAGGAGACAATCGGGACATTTGAGGCCTTTTTTCTTTTCAGGAGGTTCTCTCGCACGTGGAATCACGCGAGGGGCTACCGCGCGTCGAGTCAGATT
Organism: Pachyseris speciosa; assembly: GCA_016490735.1. NCBI lineage: Eukaryota > Metazoa > Cnidaria > Anthozoa > Scleractinia > Pachyseridae > Pachyseris > Pachyseris speciosa. The sequence goes on from JAEMWC010001610.1 coordinate 113,320, forward strand.
GCAATCCATGAAGCCAGTTGATTGCCTGCTGCATGAAATGGCTTTTCTGCATTGGCTTCTTTTATATGGCACGGAATTGTTTGATTAGAAAGCAAATGTAAGCTGTTTAACAGAAACACAATAAGAATCTGTGAAGAGTTTTTTCAGTCGTCCAAAGGGTCATTTTGCTCGTTTTACATTTCGAGCGCCCACATTATTCCAGACCTGATCTTGCGAAACCATAATCACCATATCATAAATATCTTACGCACATGTTAGAATGTCCGTGATACCTGTGTGAAAGACTCGTCGTTCACCACTCTAATTAAGTTGAAGCCATCTGAACATTTCAAACAAACTGACCTGTAATTTAAACCTGTTCATTCAGTGGTACGTATTTTCCGAGTTTATGGGAAGGAGCGTCAGCCTGCTGAGGTAAAAACTCTGTGGTTAGTAATGTTTCAGATGCCGTGGCCTGCCCAAACTGAGGATAACTAACTACCTACCGCAACAGACACAGGTACACCACCACCGCTTGCTTGCTGTGGTAAGAATACAGAGATTCCACCAGGCCCTTGGGTCATGACATGTGGGCTTGCTTGTGCTGGTATAGCCACAGGAACACCATAGGCACCTTGGGTCAAGACATGTCTGCTTGCTTGTGCTGGTATAGCCACAGGAACACCATTAGGACCTTGGGTCACGTATCCAGTAGGATCATTTAGCAAAATTCGTTGTTGCTGGTATTTAAATAAATAAATAAATAAATAAATAAATAAATAAGTAAATAAATAAATAAATATGAATAAAATGAATGAATGAATGAATGAATGAATGAATGAATGAATGAATGAATGAATGAATGAATGAAGAAAACGATCATAGGATTGCTGTGTGTTTGCTGATAACTGTCAAGCATTGTATTACGTTAACAACAAGAATTGTTTTTCAATACGTAAAACCACGGACTGCTGTGACCCGTTACACCCGTCCGCTATAATTGTTTGGTTGTTTGTAGATTTAATAGTAGTAGAGCGTTTTCATTCACGTGACTACTGGCCATATTGGTTTACTCAAACTAAATAAAGTATTTGCATAAAACAGAGTTCAATTCCCAGAGGTTTAGTTTGGGACACCAACATGGCCGCCGTTTCTTTGCCTGGGGACACCAACATGGCCGCCGAGACGACATGTGAAAGCACTCTATAGGCTTGATTTTTTGAAGAAGGGTAAGAAATAAAAGACGTGATTTATTCAACACTGCCACACGAAAACTCGGAAAAACTGAATCACCGCCTTTTTAAGTTATTACTAGCAACGCATGAAACTACTTATTCGTTAAGGCGCGCGCGACCTTTTAACGTCCCACGCTTCAAAACCGACCGTTTTAAGAACTTTTTAATATCTCTTAATGTCTTAAAGCGAGCATAGTTTAGAGTTTCCTTTTTTAGCTGAGTGGATTCTTTTAATAATTAGATAGTTAATAATTAGATCTGTGTAACTTTATTATCTTTAGTATGTAAGTAAATACACAATTCAGTTTTCAGTTTTTTATGAGTAAATAAACATATAATGATTTGAATATAAATGATGTAAATGAGATTTTTGGTGGTAGATATTTTTGGTGACATTGGTGGGGGTGATGTGAGGCATTTCTGTAGATTTTTGGTGACACGTAGGACTGGGACGTTTGAGGCATTCTGTAGAATTTTGATGACAGTGGTGGGGGAGGTTTGAGGCATTCTGTAGAATTTTGGTGACAACTATGGGGGAGGTGTGAGGCATTCTATAGAGTTTTGGTGACAGTAGTGGGGAGGTGTGAGGCATTCTATAGAGTTTTGGTGACAGTAGTGGGGAGGTGCATGAGGCATACTGTAGATTTTGGGAGACAGCAGTGAGGATGAGTTGTGATGTGATTCTGTTGACTTTGGTGACGTTGTGGATTTTTGCTAGCATTGCTAGGAAAAGGGGGAGAGGTATTCTCGACAACTCACCTGTTCTGTGATGCAGCATGCGCAAGGTTTCATCATACAGCAACAAATTGCTGCCCAGATACCGATCACAAACTCTGCAATGCCGAGAACCAGTATGATGGCACTGATCGCATACATCTCTCTCCTGTGGTACGAGTCATCGTAATAACTTGCAAAGTTTATTTTCAGGCTATAAAAAATGATGATTATTCCACCCATCACTGCAGAGGTGATGGAGAAACCCATGAACACAGCAGCCTAAAGAGTGAAGAAAAGCAGAATATAAATGCTACTACGCAATGTTCTTGTTGTGTATATTTCTTGTTTTGTACTCACCACTAAATGTTACGTCAACATACAACAAGCCCCAGAATCCAAAACATTCCTTAAACAATTGGCCAAACTAAAACACACTGATAATAAAATCGAAATGACTCTAGAAGTTAGGGAAGAAAGATTCACTTTCGTCATAATCTCCTGTCAGTGAAATGCGTGTGTAACGGTACTGTTTGTAATCCAGTGAACATTCGCGAGGGGAACCAAACGCTAGCAGTGTGGGTGGGGGAAGAGGGATGGGGAGAGCCTAACATTAGAAAAAGTAGGTTAGAGAAGTTATTACCCCTACCTCCTCCCTCCAAACAATGATATCAAAAAACTCAGTAAGTGAAAAAAAAAAATTAAATAAAATAATAATAATAATAATAATAATAATAATAATAATAATAATAATAATAATAATAATAATAATAATAATAATACTTCCGCTGTAAGACAATTATCGGTCCCTCTTTACACAGCTTTTCAAAACTCACAAACACACTCCGGCTTCTTGTGTTCTCTCGGCGACTGCCAGGAATGCCCAAACCTCCTGTGATGCACGCCTGCAAGGAAAAACATCATGAAGATGATCATCGCTTAGATTAATTAGTATCTGCCAGAAGCTGGATAAACTGCCTAAGGTGTTCTCCCCAATACCGTTGAAGAGTGCTGTATCGTCTCTGTTAAAGTTTCTTTTAGTCTTCTCTGATCGCTCGCTTTTTTTCTCCCCCCACGAGTTTTTTCGTACTTCCTGCTCATACTTCGTATAGGCGCGTTTAGATTTGAGCACGAATACGAAGTGGAGTACGAGTACAGCTTTTCAAACCTACTATCATGGACGAAATTCCTTGGGACAGTCAAGCAAAACTGGTAATATTCGATGGGTTGACCGTCAGTCCAAAAACAGTGCTGTCAGTTGTAAATGTCTGTTAGAGGTCCCTCCCTCCCCCACCCAATAATTGATAATTGAAGTTCAGAAAAAAATTGCCGGTACAGGTTATCATACATTGAATGTGGAGTGGGGGGAGGGCCCGGCCTCGTGTACTTTGGATCTCGCGCCAATCGTTGTTTGACGCCTGTGTTAAGAGCCACAAGTGATAATTTGTCCCAAGAATTTTGTTCATCATTGTACACTAGTTTCCTTGTTTTAGAATTAATTTCGCAGCTCCCTTGGCTATTTCAATTAATGAAAGACTACTATAGCAAAAGACAAAACACAATGTTTGGCGTAAACATTAAGAGAGAACATTCCGCGATCGGAGTGACGACTTTGCCGCGCGACTTAAAGCTCCCCCAACGCCTATGAAGCGACGTTTCCGGTGAGGGCTGTTTTAGGACTAGTAAGCATTCATTTGGTTTACTGTATCGGAAGCCCTCAAATATACTCCAGAATATATTTCTATGGATTGGATATCAACAACAAACGAAAGACCAAATTAGGTTAGTAAGCACCGTCATTCTTCAATTACTTAACCGGCATGGTCCTAACACAACTTTTCAGAGTGAAGTTTCTCAAAAAGAATGATAATCCATCGCCTCGACTCGTACAAGTGCAGGTGCAAACAGATCTGTTTCCATAGTGATGTTGAGCGCCGAAGAAAGCTCTACTAGAGTACTTCATTAATCCAAACAGGACTCGCTATATATATGACGCCCGCCAGTTCGGATGTGTGTATCTCTGCTCCCTGACAATGAAAAACGTTTGACCCACTTTGACTGCTTTAAACACTGCAAATTCCATAAATTTAGGCTGATGGGAGATCAAGTTGAAGTCCTTTGAAACGGGAAAATAACGAGTTGAAAAGCAAATGGCTGATATTATGAATGATTTGAAACCTTTGAAACGCGGAGCAGCTGTGAAGACACATATGAAACAACATGGCGCCGTTGCTTTTTAAGGGCCTGTAGCGACAGCTATACCTGGCGAACCACCGAACCGGAATGATGTTCAATATCTTAGTAGCCTGGAACCAGGCTCCGCAGTGACGTTACGAAGTGAAAAAAGGGCCGTCGTGAAAAAAATCGGCGAGAGAAGCGAGGTGAGCGGGGGACTTGGGGAGGGGGACGGCGCAGCCTGGAGACATGCCTTTCATGCCGCCGATCCATGATAACGATCCTGGTATCATGCACTGATTGGTCAAAGTGCTCAATGCTGACAGATTACGGATGTTAGAGGGGATTGTTGACACTTGAAAGTCATGCACGCGTCGTGTAACTTCAGCTCAGGAAAATGGCGTCTTCAGGCGTTCGGCTCTCGAATATCGATTTTGAGCAAGTGATACAGGCGTCTTTACTAAAATTTCCGCTTATTACTCGGCTTAAACAAGAGCAAAAGCTTTGCTTACAATCGGTGGCAAAAAAGAGAGACGTGTTTGGGATTCTCTCGACTGGTTTTGGGAAGCCGGTTTAATCTTTCAACTATCCCCTCTCCCTCCCCGAAAAAAACTTGGAAAATAGAACGATCGACTGTTATAGTCGTGTGTCAATAATGAAATTCATAGCCGCTTGCATTGTCTCCTCAAGTGTGGGGGAATTTTCCTCTAGACCATCTTTATTTCGCTTCGCCGAAATTGTTACGCCAGTCGAGGATCGGAGCGCAGTGGATCTCTTTGGGTGTGATCCCAAACTTTCCTTCTCGAACAGAACACTGCTGAGCGATTCTTGACCCTGGTCTACAGGCTCAATGCAACGGGTTACAAGTTTTGTAAACGACTGCCGCAGTCGGACGACTTGTCTGGCACAAGACAAGCCAGTTCAGAATAATCCTCTCCATGCACTAATTTATGTCCAAGTGTTTCTAACTCCTCAACTAAAATGACAAACTGTTGCTCGGGATCAACAAACAACTCTTTGTTGATTAGACTATTAAAAACTGAGACGACGGACACCGTTTCGTGAAAGCGAAATCAAAAACTCTTTGCAGAAGCGACAAATTCACTCTCGCTGCAGTCTTTTCTCCGCGTAAAAACAAACTTGCGCCGATTTGCTGCATTCATGCGAAGAAAGAGATTCTTGACGTCAACTCTTTGACAGTTTGATCGACTTGTTGACATTTCCATTACACTTTAGAGCGGATCGGTGGCATAAAAGACATGTCTCCAGACTCCGCCGCCCCTTCTCCTCCCCCAGTACTCAGCTCGGCTCGCTTCGCTCGTCGATGTTTTTCGCCAAGTTCCTACTTTTCGCTTCTTCTGTGGAGCCTGGTCCCAGGCTAATATCTTAGCGACGGCCATGCTTAACTTTTGGATACGCGGAACCACACAGAGGAGAAGTTGGCGAACATCGAGCCTCGGATTCGACTGGTGCCAGACAAGGTCTCTAAAATCGCTAAGGCGATGACATTCAACTGTACAGTTACCAATACAACCTTATGATGGTGGGAGTCCCTCAAGAGGATGGTACTGAAACCGCGGGGGAACACGGTCCAGCCTGTTTGCGTGGAGATCTTTCTAATGTTGCAGATTATTTTGACATTGACACAGCCCACCGTTTACCAGCAAGAAATAGCCGCCTAAGACGGGAATCAACCCAGAGCAAATATCAACCTATCATTTGCAAGTTTACGCGCCTAATAGCTGGAGATGGTCCTAGTGAAACGAAGGGAAACAAGACGCCTTAATCCGATCTATGTTTTTCCTACTGGCTGATCATGATTTGAGGATTTCAATCTACTGTCTTCTAATTCCAAGACTGCAAGAGTTACTACACTCCGCTTAAACTTTTTAGGAAGAGCATAGCTTCAAGCACTGCTGGGCGAAAGATACAGCAGTCTTCCTACGCAAGACCGACCAATTACTAATTTTTAAGTTCAGTCGCTTGGAAGACCTCGCAACGCTACTTGTCCTACCGCAACTGTAATCCACTAATGAACGATAAGTACTTTATTATAGTGTCATAAAACTATCATTTATCCTAAGTTCTTATTACTTTTTTTCTCGTTTGCAGGATGCATACTATGCAGTCTTATATTGCCTTGATTGTTTCTGAAAATGTCGAGGACAAATAAAAAAGTAAACAAGTCTGAAATTTCTCACTATCGATGTCTCTCTCTCTGTCGATGTCGCCTTGCTCCATGGACAATTTAATAATATTCTATCGGAAAATCATCAACCAACCGAACAAAATATGAACTCAAAAAATTTATTTAAAATCAAATACAAAGTAGATATTTCCGTCCAGTTTTCGATTGTTTTCAGTAGGCAAAATCGAAATGGCATAAAATCCGACTCTTGTTTTTCATCCAGTGTAGAGGTTAGTGTAGTCACTCCAGAAGGTTATCTTTTCTTTCTTCATCATCAGCTCCTTTGACAGTGTTTTCAGCTAAACGTGCTGCTAAGAGCGCTCCCATGAGCTCAAGCCTGCAGATTGACTGTGCCTACCGTGGCGCAGTTCGTCCTTTCCTAGCGAACCAGTCTACACTCCACCCTGCTATCCTCGAACTCTCGCTTTAAATAGGCACATGTACCATAGGTATCCTGGTTAGCATCACAGAATACTTGCAATGAGGTTTCTCGCACAGGTTTGTTTTGACTGAGGAGGGCTTTAGGAATCTTTTTTTTTTTTTTACAATTTTTTATTTCAGTTTAAATTTAACAATATTATACAACAATGAAATACAACAATAAAATACAAGTTGGACTCTTAGTAAGAAAATTACAGATTGAAAGAAAGAAGGATTTTATGCTAAAGATAAAAAAGGTTTATATTATAAATAGCCTACTTTGTCACCAATTCGCTATAAAAACAAACACACACACACACAAAAAAAAAAAACAAAAAACAAATAACAACAACAGCGACGATTGAACAACAGACGAATAGACTTATCAAGTTGGTGTGAGCAGCCACCCATTTCTTTTGAAAATAGTCCATCGCGTTATTAATTTTCCTTCCTGTTTCGTATTTGAGAACAATTTTGCTCTTAAAGCCTGTAATTTGCGGATAAATTTGGTTTTTTCTGCAGTCCCACAAAAACAATTTTCCAATTATAATGAAGTAATTAAGTAAATTAAGTAAAGGGCATTGTTACGTTATTTAACAAATAAAAAAGCCTTAACCGTGCTTTGTTCTGTTATAAGGCACGCAAGGAAGTGACGAGAGCAAGAAAGAAGTAGGAAGAAGCACGAGCCGCAGGCGAGTGCTTCTAACTACTTCTTGAGTGCTCTCGTCACTTCCTTGCGTGCCTTATAACAGAACAAAGCACGGTTAAGGATTTTTTATTTGTTTTATAATAGAGTATTTCTTAATTTCCTCACGCATTCCGCTAAAATTTTCGGAAAATTAAACTTTATTTTCCAAACTCTATGAGTGGCGTCAGCCGTGTATTTGTACTCTCATAACACAGGCCAATCACAATCCTTGTTAGAATGGCTCAATACATTTCATTGGTTAAACACGACCAAAGCTGTCAAAATGTCAAACCATCAAAGTGGAAGCTGTTTTTTAGTCTAAAATCGCGATCAAAAAGCAAATTGTTCCGAGAAATTCGGCGGAATTTTGGCTCATGCATTCGCTAAAAAAGGCGTAATGATCAAGAGCTAGTTTTAAAGACACTCAGGAGGGTGAATTTTCGAGTGAAAAAAGAAAATGCAAAAGATTTAATTCGCGAAAAGCTTAAAACTTGGATCGCTTACATGGCGCCCGGCGTAGCGGGATTGTGTGGGTTGAAAACAAAATGATGATTCCACGGCATCTTGCAGCTCACCAAAAAGGGTCACAGAACAGTTTACCATTAATGGAAGGAACGAGTAGCTCAAACTTGGAGAACGAAGTTCTTTCTTTAGACAGTCCGTTTGCTATGTTTACCGATGCGTGTTTTTAAGCGGATGTTGTTTTTTCAAGTGATGGAAACCTCTACAACGACAGGTGAATTAAATAAATTTCAACTTTGAACATTTGGTTTAATTGTTGTTACTTTTGTTCAGGACTGAAACTCGTATTTCTCCCTCGACTGGATGTAAATAGTTATCATCTACACTCGTCACTAAGCTTAAGCTTAGTTCAACTATTTTTTCGTTTGCTTTGCGAGCGAAGAGTAATTTTTACTCCGCTTGGCTGACTGTTTTTCGACGTGTCTCAGCAATGTTGAGAAAATTTTGCCCTTATGTTATTAACACGTAACTGGAATTAGTCCTCGAAAACCAATTGTGTTTTCAGAAGTTGCTGAAATTGCCCTCGTCGCTGCGTGACTCGGACAACTTCAGCAACTTCTGAAAACGCGCTTGACATTAAGCTTAATCCTTAATTTTTAATGCTGTTATTGTGGTGTTACTCGCAGAAACAACTTCCAAATCCATTGAGGCTAACCGCTCGTTTTCATACACATTTTCTAGGTCGTACAAGACGTCTGAGTCAAAATAAAAACCGAGGGAAAAATTCAGATTTTCATTTGGGTCTGGCGTGACACTGTACTGCCCGTGCATCTGTACTCTCATTAAGGCACGCTGTTTAAACAATCGGAGCGCGCGTCATATCGAAACTTTATTATATATTCCATATAAAACATTTTCCAGCGAAAGGTGTACCTGTCGATTTGATAAAAAATACCAATAAGACTCAAAATCAGTCCAGAACTGCCTGGAATGTGAACACTGATAACAAAAATGTGGCTTAACGTTTCTGATTGAGCCTCGCAGAAACTGCACAAATCATTTGGCCTAAAACCAATTGTGTAATTTTGTGTTAGTGTAAAGTATTGAGGTAAGAACTTTGTACTGGAAGGCCTTGACATATGATTCGAAGGCGACACGGTGAGGTAAAATAAATGCTTTAATTGATCAGAGGAGAAGTTGAAATTCCTTTGCAATTTGTAGACTATATTAGACGCCTGCTCTTTCCAACAAGAAATGAATAATAATCTTTTGAGTTCTTTTCCATCACTTCAAAGACGTTGTTTTCAGTCACAAATGAAA